>JAYXIM010002636.1:0-116779 GCA_037575425.1 Anastrepha fraterculus
GTAGTACATTCAACTTTTGAACTTTTTTGAATAAAACACAAACGGTTTGACTTTTTTAACTAATTTTTTTTTTATTATCGAGTTTGAACATATACATTTAAGTATGAAATTCGATTTCTTTTGCATGACCACCGCGTGCACGTTTTACGAAGTCCAATCGTTGAACCCACTTTTCGACCACTCTTTTGCATAAATCGGCCGAAATTCCAGCAATTTCGCGTTCAATATTGGCTCTGAGCTCACAAATCGTCGCCGGCTTGTTACTGTAGACCAATGACTTCACATAACCCCAAAACGGGAGGGCTTGTTAAATGGACCGTAAAATGGCCGTAATGCTCTTAAAGTAGCAGCAACAGAACGATTATTTTCATAAAAAATTTGCACGATTTGCAATCGTTGCTCAAGTGTGTAGCGTTCCATGATGAAATGTATAGTAATGAAGTTTACAAATGACAAGCGAAAAATAAAAAATATTGCGTCGTTCGCCCTCCCTATCGGAAAAAAGTTGAAGCGCACCTATTAAAAAACCCTATATTTATTTGTTTTCCTTTTTTTATTAAATTTTGAGAAGTTTAAAAGGTATATAGTGTTGGGATCGAACTCAAATTTTCTATATTACATGAAGAGTTAGACATCTTATTTTATCATTAGGCTTAATATGACATGAGAACAAATAAATATTATATTATTATTAATATTGGGCTTAGACGTATGCCACCTGTTATATTTTATTATCAATACGCTACGAGTTTCCCTCCTAAACCTTCCGAACAAATCTTGTATCCCTATCATATAGTCCTTATACTGATATCGCCAACTTCATCGCCTTAGTTAAAAAATTACAAATGCACGACTTTTTTTATTATTGTATATGGAAAAAAATACGGTACACCATCAAGGAAAAAAGTATAAAAAATCCAACGAATTTTTTAGCAACTTCGAAATAGCATTTTATAGGTATTGTAA
Source organism: Anastrepha fraterculus (assembly GCA_037575425.1). Taxonomy (NCBI): domain Eukaryota; kingdom Metazoa; phylum Arthropoda; class Insecta; order Diptera; family Tephritidae; genus Anastrepha; species Anastrepha fraterculus. Next base: position 967 of record JAYXIM010002636.1, read on the forward strand.
GAATTTAATAAGCTATACAATTGCTTCCTCAAATTTCTTCTAGAAATTCTAGTTAAAATGCTAGAAACTATATTGAATTTTTGTTGATTTTTTTTTAATTTTTGTACAAAGTTTGAAATTTATTTTTATACGGTGTCTGTTATATAATGAGCTCTACTTTATTAAAAAATTTATAAATAGGAAAAAAAAACAAGTAAAAGGAAAATAGTCAAAACTGTTCAAAATGTTGAAGTACTACAGTCTTTCGCGGGCTATACCTACGGTGAGATTTTCCTTAATAAAAGATCATAATCTGAGTGGTATGAATCCTTTGAGAGCGCTAAAATTGAAAATTAATAGCACTAAGGTTATGTTCTGTAACGGATGCTAAGTTCTGTCAAGGAAGATAGATTTACCAGGTTTGCTCTTTGACTATGGTGAAAGAGAAAATTGTGAGGGGAACTTTGGTTGCAATGTTACTTGAGGTTGCAATAGCCGAATTCTGCACGATCATTTCACATGCATTCACACACTCGTCCACCGATAGCAACGAACATATTGCCAGCCGAAATCAACATGATAATTTCACACGTACTCGTATTCACTTACTCGTCCAATCAATCGTTGCTCATACCGTAAGGAAGAGTCATTGGTTGACTTTTTTCGTATATCAGCAATGCAATCTAAGTTGTTTTGTAAACGCTGAGAGCCGAATAACGGTATGCTCAATAACACTCCTCCAAAAATTTGTTCACCATGTGTGGGACCAACTCGTTGTGCTATATTACGAGCAATCAAAACGGAGTAAAATCATCACAGGGGACAACTATCGAACGCAATTAGTGTATCTGAGTCGAGTATTGAGAGGAGAGTGGCCACAGCAGCAAGAGAGACACGACAAAGTGTCACAAATGTGTTGAAGATAATCTTAGAAACACTGGAGGTCGGCTATATCTCAGCCGCTGTACTTTCTAGATATTTCCTACTTCCGACTATCGTTTGTTTCGATCAGCTCTAGCCGATAAGCATTTTAACTCTAATCAAGAACCAGAAAAATGTACTGATTTATGACTCGTTTCAACCGACAAGGAGTTCTTCGTGTGCTGAATTCGTGCCTTTGGCCGTTAGATGTGGAAAAGTAGTGGTAAATGACGGATGAATGCTGCGAAATATAAATACTTATGTATGTAATAAATTCTATAAGCTAACACCTTAAATTTTGTGGGAAAAGGCGGTGAGCAGAGTTTTAAAACCAAGTAATAAGGGAAAATTTAACGGCATTGATGAACTTTGATTATTTTAGACTCTATTTTCGAGAAACAATCATTATCACTGAAAAAGGCTTGTAAGTAGCTGCACAATTTATAATAAAAAAAATGTTGTCTCCTTACTGTTCCCATATACAAATTAAAATTGCAGGGCCCCTTTTCTTATTCCTAATAGAGGCGTCCTAATGGCCAATGCAGTCTGCCTTCACGTCACACGTGCACAAAAATAAGCAATATCACTGAGTGGCAAACTTCTGCATATTTAATTTGTATAATTAAGATGCCAAACGATGCAACGATGCAAAATAAATTATTGAACAATGCAAAGGCAGACATCAACAATGGCAAGATAATGGCTAAAGAGCAGATAGACAGATTGCCAGTTGCAAAGGCATGAAGGCAGGCAAAAAGACATACAAATTTGATATCAAGAGAAAGGGAGAGATAAGGCGAAAGCAAAGCGTAAATACGTGCATATGAATGGAAAAAGTAGGAGGGGCAGAGAGGGTTACACCTTCGCCCTCTCATAAAAAAATAAATGCGAAAACATACAAGGTGAATTGGTGATATGCATTTTTTTTTAGTAAATAATAAGTAAATAAATCAGCATAAAAGCACACATACACACCGCAGGTGCTAGGGATGCCAATATTAGCGGCGATTGTTAATCCCGAGATGTCGCGGTTTCGCGTTTCCGGTTTGACGGGCTTGAGTTTTAAATTTATAATTTAATTTTACTACACTTTTTTAATCTTAAATATTTTAAAATACTTTTATTCAAGGCGAATCTATTAAAGGTGGTGTTGGTAAGTCAGCTGATTTGTTTTTTTTTTCTTTCGCCGTGTCCATGTGGCTGTCAGCTCAGAGTGAAACAAAGCGAATTCATTATTTGTTTTCTAGTTTTCCAATACTTTGTTTTGACAATCAAACGTACAGAACATTGGTCTATTGCCACCACCTTTAATGATTGCGCCTTGCTTGGATTGAAATAATCTCTTAAATGCCTGTGCTGAATTCTTTGGACATTACTGAACAAAATTCTAGAAAATAATCCGCGTAATTTTGCGGTTTGCTAAATCCAATTCTTTAAAGTAAAACCGCCAAAACGCTTATTGTTCTGTTAGTTCCGTATACATAATAGGGCGGTCAAATAAGTTCATAAGTTTGATGACAGCCGGCGTCCTTGATGGAAGTTGGTGTTAGCATCGTATGCTGCCATCTATCAAACGACGGCAAAACAAATTTCAAACTGATTGATATTTTAGTTTGCAGTTGGCAGCTATTCGAGTTAGACGTATTTCGTGATTATCGCTAAGATGGGTAAAGAGCCGTATCGTTAGGTAATTCGCTTTTTGTTTTTGGATGGTGAAAAATGCGAAGAGATAAAAGCAAAGTAGGATGCTGTCTATGGGGACGCTTCGCCATCTATGACCAGAGATATTGGTTCAAAGAATTTAAACGTGGGCAAATATCCGTTTCTGATGACAAGTGACCAGGACGCCCGGCAGATGCGGTTGCCGCGGAAATCATTCAAAAAGTCCACGACATGATTCTCGCTGATCGACGAACGAAAGTGCGCGAAGTACGAGAGGCCATAGGTGTGTCGACCGGAACGGCAATTAATATTTTGGATGATAAGTAGGCAATGAAAAAATTGTCGGCCCGATGGGTGCCGCGATTGTTCACGGTGGATAACAAGCGGATGCGGCTGTTAACTTCGCAGCAGTGTCTACAGCAATTTAGTAGAGATCCGAAGTAATTTTTGCGCCGAGTTGTCACCGTTGATGAAACCTGGATTTAGAAACTAAGCAACAATCAAAACAATGGATTTCTCCCAGTGAAGGAGAAATGGATTTCTCCAAAGAACGCGAAGACAGTCCCACCGGCCGGAAAGGTCATGGCGACGATTTTTTGGTATGCGAGCGGGTCCACTCACGGATTTTTTAGAAAAAGGAAGAACGATCACTGGAAAATACTTCAGTGAGTTATTGGACGCTTTCACTAAAAATTTAAAGAGGCACGGCTGCATTTGGCGAAAAAGAAGGTGCTCTTTCACCACGATAACACACCGGCACATTCATCCGGACTTGTCGCCGTCAGACTGCATGAATTGTGTTATAAATTGCTGCCGCTTCCTCCTTATTCACCCGATCTGGCTCCCTGCGACATTTTCTTGTTCACTAACATGCAGAAATGGTTCGCGGGGAAAAAAATTACTTCTAACGAGGAAGACATCGCCGAGACAGAGAAATACGCCTCTGGAGTGTTCGCTAAATCTTATTTTTTGGAGGAGTAAAAAAATAGTCGGAGCGTTGGGAGAAAAATACCTTTCTAAAAGGGGATTATGTTGAAAAATAAAAAAAATTTAAAAATTTTGAAAAAATGGTGTCTTTATTTCTAACTCGGGTACTTATTGAACCCCCCTCGTACGTACTTATAGAATTGGTGATCTGAAGCGATTTCGTATGTACAATAAAACGACAAAACGAATCCAAAAAATTTGGCCTCATTTTCATAGGAAAACTCTTCATATTTATTGATAAAGTAAAAATTAACCAAATTATGAAAATAATAATAATTTCAAAATTAATGTATTGTAAGATTTTGCGAATAACCGCTTAAGCAAACTTGACCGATTTTCTACTAATATCAACTTATATTATATAAATTCCCATTGCTCTCGAATTGCCAATCTTGTACAAATATATTTTTATTTCAGTTTTTGCTTTTATATTAATTTCAACTTTCTTTCAATAAGATTTTTCATCACCTTAAATTTGCAAAAAAAAAAATTTACCCAAGATTCATTTCAACTATTCTTAAGATTTGCTATAAAACAGAAAAAACGAAATCACGTAATTCCACTATAACCGCATTTTTGCGGTATTTCGGGATTAGTCTCCCTAGTAGATACACACACACCCATCTTGGCTGATGAATAAGAAAAAAAGGCGAATAATATAAGATGCCAATATGAATAAGAACGACGACTGGCGAAATAAGGCGACACAACAGGCGGAAGTGCACAGAAGGTACGAGACGAGGCAGCTCGTCAAGCACGCGAATTTTTTATATGGACATACACATATGTATAAATAGCAGTATATCAGATATGTATATGCACAAACACAGACATATATTATATATATAAATACATGCATACATACATACTCTGCCACCCACAAGCGCCGTATTCCGCCATTTCCGGCAACTCATTTCCAGAAATATTCGCTGCTATCACTTAAACTTGCCAATTATATCCGAATGAGAAGTCAAAAGCACACCGTCAACTATAAGCGATGAACACAATAAAATCAACTACTTACAACAACTATTATAGCAAAACGAAAATATTATTAAAAATGCAATAAGGCAGCAACCAACTGGAAATTGAACGAAATGCATGGAATTGAAGTATAAACGAAATGGGGAAAACGATGACGAGTGAGAACAAAGACTCACGCGAAAGTGTAGTGAAAAAGCAAAAATAAGAAGAGTAGCAAAGCAAAAACAGCTATTTAAGAAAAGGCAAAGTACTTATCTAAAAAGCAGCAATAAAAACAAAGTAAAAATCCAAATAGACCAAAGCAAAAAAAAAAAAAAAAACAACCGAAGTTAGCGACTTTACAAATTTCAATGGCAAGTGGATTTTATCTGCGTTTATTTATATATTTATTTATTTATTTATTTATTCACTAGTATCTAACGAAATTCTGAGACTAATTCAAAACTAAGCTAAGTGTTTTAAAATATTTAAGATTAAAAAGTGTAGTAATTTTTTTAATTTTGTTTTTAATTTTTTTTTTAGTCGGGACAACTAGCAAGTACAGCACTTAGACACAATTAAGTCCATTGTACTGCACTCGGAATCCCTTTTTCATTTTCTTTAAATCTACCCGACATCCCAAGAAATCTGAGGAGATCTTGTGGTTCGAAGGAGCCAAGGTTGTCGCTTCTTAACACATCAGTGCCAAAGACCTCAAGCCTGATTTATAACAATAAATTAGGAACAAAAGCAAAAGCATTGTATGATCAGCACAGTTTTTCAATCATTTGTTGCGAAAAACTGAGAGCATTTATTATTTTAAGATAAATTTCATATTAATACTCACACTTAAGTGAATATACAAAAAATTTTTCGAAACAAGAAAAAAAAAACCAATGGCGGCGCTACAGCTGCTCAAACGTGGCTCCTTTAATTTGCGCAGTGTAATGTAAAAATTACAGTTTTTTATAAACAAATAGATCGAAACAATATTTTAAGTGATAATTAATAGAAAATTTGAGATGCATGCAAAGGCCAATATGTCAAAGAATATTCTTGTAAAATTTGATGTTGATATCTTGATCACTTTTTCAGGTATTATTTAACAGCGCGAAGAAAACGTACTTCGAGAAAAACGTGATTAAAGTTTTCGTTCTTATTCATCTTTCGTGCGAAGCTCATCACTTCACTAACTTTATAAGCACTTTTTAGACTTTCTATGAAGCTTAAAACATTGAAAAGATAGTCTTTAGATTGTAAATTAATTTTTAAAGCAAAAACAAAAATTTTTAATTTGAAAGCGCTGTCATTTAAGTCGTTTGCCAAAAAAAGATGAATAATATTCATATAAAATAAATTGTCTAAAATAAAAATGCTCTTAATTTTTCTAAAGGACTCAAAGTTCACCAAGCACTGCTGAGCTAGCAAACAATTTATGCGAAGAATTACGTCGATTCACTTTAACGCTTGCCTGTGTAACAGTGCTTTTTATGAGGGGAAAATAAAATCCACGCACCTATGTTTTGAAGTATTTCTAATCACAAAACAACAACAACAAAAGTAAAACGGCCCCTTCAATCTTAACACTTTTGTACAGCAAAAACGGGCATTTGACCTAATGTGCAACGTAAGGCACCAATAACAAAGCTGGTAAAATGTCTCCAATTTGAATTATCGATACCGTTAAGAATTTGTAAAGTTTCAAATCAAATTAAAATGTGAAAAAGTGTTTCCCAAAAACTGTGCGTCGATAATATTTTAATATGAGGCAGAAAATGCTCGATTGTTTCAATTTCCTTTAAGTTACAGATGAAACAGTTTTTCTTACACAGCCCATTTAGCATAACGCAGCCACTCCTAGCTTTAAAAATCATCGAAACTCTGTATATATTTAAATCGTTTCTTAATTCATTATGTTGTATATTATGATCTGAAAACTTATATATCCTGTCAGTACTCTTCATTGCAAGTTGCCACATTTTTTCTTTTTCGGCGGTTTTCACGCTATTCAGCATTAGGTCGCATTTATTACTCCGATTTCTTATGTCATCCCATGTAAGGTCATAAGCATTTCCGCTTTCGACAGATTATGAGGCGGCCTTTCCCTCTTGTATTCGAATAATGTCTTATGTATATATTTCAAGTGTAGTGATAGAGTATAAATGTGTCCTTGTTCTAATCCAGTGTCAATATAGATACCATAAGAGTCAGATAATTTGAAAATCTTCTTCATAAAATGCAAAGTTAATTTATCCAAATTAAGCCGTATGATCCACCGTAGCCGAATGGGTTAGCGCATGACTAAAATAAATAAATAAATAATTGGCGCGTACACTTCTGTGAGGTGTTTGGCCGAGCTCCTCCTCCTATTTGTGGTGTGCGTCTTTGATGTTGTTCCACAAATGGAGGGACCTACAGTTTCAAGCCGACTCCGAACGGCAGATATTTTTATGAGGAGCTTTTTCATGGCAGAAATACACTCAGAGGTTTGCCATTGCCTGCCGAGGGGCGACCGCTATTAGAAAAATGTTTTTATTAATTTTGCTTTCACCGAGATTCGAACCAACGACCTCTCTGTGAATTCCGAATGGTAATCACGCACCAACCCATTCGGCTACGGCGGCCGCCCCATTCGGCTACGGCCGCACCATTCGGAATTCAGAGAGAACGTAGATATGCATCTCGGTGAAAAACCAAAATGAAGAAAAAAGTTATTTCTTATAGCGGTCACCCCTCGGCAAACATTGGCAAACCTCCGAGAGTAAGAGCTCCTCATAAAAAATCAGAGCCGGCTTAAAGCTGTAGATTCCTCCATTTGTGGAACAACATCAAGACGCACGCCACAAATAGGATGAGGAGCTTCACCCGAACTTCGAACAAATCTCTCTATCCGCAAACTAAAGTTTGAGGGTCGTGCTAGAGCAGTATTTCCAAATAGGCAGGATTGCATCGAGAGGAAAATCTGCACCGAAGCTGGCATCTCTGTCCAAGATGGAATCGGGAGTCGAAGCGGGGGTTTTCTCTAAATCAGCCTATTTATCTATCTCCTTTAAACTGCCAAACACTGCTAGTGTTTTTCAAGCATAAGTCTTTGCGATTCTGCAGGCATGCAAAATGCTTAGGGAACGCGGGAGCGATGGAGATATTAACATTTTCTTCAATAGTCAAGCCGCGATTAAGGATCTGACGACGTCATGGTGCAGAACGAAATTGGTAAACTTCTGTAAAGAAGAGATAAAATCTCTTGGGTGTGCAGGTAACATTTCTCTGATCTGGGTTCCACGACATAGGAACATAGAGGGAAATGAAATTTATGATGGGCTTGCCAGGTAGGGGACTGAATTGGCCTCAGAGACCTCCTACCCGGTCATCGGCATCCCCTTGATAGTTGTTAAAGAGGCAACGCACAAATTATTTCTCAGAAAAGCGCAGAAAAAATAGAGCTCCATTTCTTCATGTGCTCTTTCGAAAACCCTTTGGTCCCAGTACATATATGCGAAGGTCTCAGAAAGTTCTTTGGACTCCTCACTATGCAATTTCCAAACTCGTAGCTGTGTTTAGCGGTCACTGGACGATCGGCACACACGCGGAAAAGCTAGGGTTACCATTTAACCCTCATCGATAGCAACTGTGTTGCATCTCTTTATTAAATAGGATAAGAAATCACCAGAGATACACAAAGGCAAGTCATTGCTGCCGGCACATCTTAAGATGAAGTTCAGTGCTGCCAAGATATTAAGAAGTTTAAGGTTCATGTTGCTATCTTTGGAGGCAACTACTGCCAACCAAACTTAACCCAGAAGAGTTATTGCATATCCTAAACTTCGTATCAATTCAGCCCACAGTTAACTAGTTCAATAATTTTAGATAAATCCATGGGTGGAACGTCGAGAATCCCTACTAGATTAGTGGTACCTCTCACTCCAGAGTAATCCAAGGCTGATGTATTACTTATCTGATTGATGCGCTCAGGTGTTACTCTCATTTCCCTGGCCGCGCGAACGTGGGTGTAATAGTCGAAAACTCGATTTGCTTAAGGGGTGTAACTACTGCATCCCACAACACCCTGGATACCCATATGTCTGTATGTATTTGAATGTAAGACATAAACTATCAAAACTTAAAAACTATGAAGAGGAAATTGTACTGATATAAATGGCAAAAAATAGATAGGCAGCAGGGATGAAATCAGCATTGAAGGGGAATATTTAAGCACTTGCACCCATGTGCTCCCCCACTCCTCACCGCACATCGATCCATTGAAGATTATTCCGCTCACAAACATTGACGGCAGCGCATGCCGATGCAGCTCGGAGCTGTGCACAGTCATAAACATGCACCCTAGAGAGGAAGCTGCGATAACAAAAGCAATAAGCGATAACAACAACAGCAACAAGAAAACGTCAGCAATAACAAACAGAGGTATCGCCAGCTTATTTACGGGCACACGTTCATACATATAGTATGTATGTGTGTGTGTATGTGCATATATGCAATTTTCTTCATACGTATATATTCGCATTTGTAACAAACATAAATGCATCGCAACTGCTGCATGTGTTTGTTAGTGCTTTTTACGCGCGCATGTATGTGTGTGTTTTTATGTAGTTTTCGCCCCTGTATGGTGGAGGGGAAATGGCGCAGCTGCGATATGATTGCATACCTGTACCACTTTGCTGCCAAAGTATTTGTACTTATAGATTTGTTGTCGGTCGTTGCGTGAGTGCGAAAATATCTGCAAGTTTGGGTCACTTAGCAGCCTTCTACAAATACTCATAGGTGAGCGAGTAATGGAAGAGATGCTATTGGCGCAGAGTTCTAACGGTGCTCACTCAGTCACGTACGTACTCTTGATCTCTTTCATTGCCGTTGCGTCGCTTTGACTTTGGCCGCTCAGAAGTCTCTCACTAATTACGGCTGCTGTGCCAGCACATTGCTGTTGTTGTTGTTGTTGTTGTTGCTGTTGTTTTTATGCTTATTCTCGCTGCTGTGCGGATGCTGCTACTGTGCTGCAGCACGTTTGTGTCATTGACCTTTGAAATTGCATCTTGTCTACAGCACACAACTACCTACCAGCCAGATCTACATACATGCACACATACACACATATACGTATGTAGCATGTATAAAAGCTTCCTACATAAATACACTGAGATACATATGCAAAACAGAGAGTAGCTGCTTTGGCACTTTGCGTTCAGAATGCTCCCAGCCGTGTTTATGTTTGTGCGCTTGTGTATATTTTAGGATGCATATGTTTGTATGTATTTACGCTCGCTTATATGATTTTGCACGCCTCTATTCGCACCAAGTTTACGCTCTCTCTCTCTCTCTCTATCTCTCTCGTACCCCTTTCATAGCCTTCTATTCCACTCAGCTTCTGTTCTTGCATGCTTTGGTAAATATTCTACTGTTCCTGCTTCAAAGCGAAATGCAACTGGCCCGCAGTGACGGTTGGCAAGGGCGTTCGCTGTTCTTCGACATTCAATACATACACAAAGCTTAAGAAATAAAAAAGAAGCAAACAAATATTCAAACGTATTATTTTGCTGACAGCCTCCGCAATATACTCGTATGCTGTATCTGCTGCTGGCTTTCTTTGCCAGTTTTTGTAATTTTTTTTCATATAAACAAATGCATTTGCTTGCGAATATGCGTATATGCATACAGTCGCGTTCATAATAATAGGGATGTTTCATACAAATTTTACAAAAGATATTTACTAATTTTATGTTAGGATGGACACTGATTTGGCGTGGATAGTTTTTAAATTCAGCATTAAAAAAAAACAAAATCAAAAGCACAATTTTGCCCTACACAACTTTTATGTCGCATGCTCAGAATTTCTAACCATTGCGAAATACTCGTTAGCTGCTGAGTATTTGCTTTGCAGCCTTTTGAAGATAAAATAAAACATGTTTCATCAAGTGATCAGAAAAATAAACTGATAGAACAGTTGGTTATAAATCTACAAGTTTTGCTGTATTTAAATGTGGTGCATTCTAAACTCTCGTACCTTTTCTAATCGAGTTTCTGTCAGATTTGCTTTCTAAATCCTACGACATTCAAACAAAATCCATCTAAGCCCCAAATTAAAATAAATCTCCTTCCTCACATTCACAGTGTAGTACCCAGAATATTCTTATGACCAGAGACTCATACTACGCTTTTGTTGCAATGCGAGGTTTGCTCGTTATGGACTATTCTACAGAGTTTGATGGAAAAGTAATGAGCTTTATTTTTTTTTTTTAAACAGTTTTATTAAACCTTTTGGCTTATACAACTAATATTCTTCAAAATAGGACCTTTGAGCGTCAATACACCGCTGGTAGCGGTCCTTCCACTGCAGGAAACATTTTTTAAACTCATCCGCCGGAACCGCGTTCAATTCGGCTGTCACAGTTTTTTGGATCGCCTCGATGGAGTCGAAACGCCTCCCCTTCAGGATTCGTTTCAGGCGCGGGAACAAGAAGAAGTACGGAGGGGACAGGTCTGGGCTGTAGGGAGGATGGGGAACCCCATCTTGGCCAATGCAGAGGTGCACAGGAAGACGGTGTGTAATAAGTTAAATTTAACTCTTCACTGATCTCACGTAGACTAGCACGACGGTCAATGTTCAAAAATTCACGAACCCGGTTCACATCTTCGTCTGTTTGCGTCGTCGAAGGCCTTCCAGTTCACTGTTCGTCTTTGACGTCCTCCCGGCCTTCCTTGAACGACTTGTGCCACCGTTTTACTTGGGCACTGGACAGAGATTGGTCCCCGTAAGACTCCTTGAGTAGCCCAATGGTTTCGGTACTCGTTTTGTTTAGCTTTACGCAAAATTTGATCGAGTAACGTTGCTCCAACGATCGCTGCATTTTCGCCACTGCAAAATCCTAACACACTTTTAAAACAGCTTTCACGCGCGGAGCGATGTTGATTCCACCGCTGTTGCCAGCGAACTGGGACCGGTTTCTAGCGGAAGGGGAAGGTCCAACGATCATTTTCCCCCACCAGCCGATTCGGTTGATCGCTTGGCAGACGCTCCGCGCGGGAAGGCTCATTACTTTTCAATCAAACCCTGTACTTTCGATATGGGAAAAGCTTTCAGAGTTTGAAGGAGTTTGACAAATACTAAGGAGAAGATATATAATTTTCTATAAAAAAATAATTGAAATCTACTCTCAAAATGCTCAAAAGTTTAGCTCGGACCAATATAATTGCAGAAATGAATCAATTCTACGTTTTAATCTAATCAACTAATAAGGGTGAGAGCATTTGAAGCATTTTTTTGGAAAATCAGTTTTGGTTTTTCCGTAAATTTTCATATAATAATTCAGCATTTGACAATATCTTCTTAAATTCGCATTGCAAAATATAGAAGATTGAACGAGGGATATGAATCTCCAAGGGCGCTTGGAAAAAAAGAGTACATCATAACTCACAACTTCTGAAACAAAGAAATCAATATGAATTTATTAAAGAAGTTGTTGAATTGTTTATTGGACGAATTTCAAGCACTTTGAAGCGTAAAACCGATTTTCGCTCAAAAACTGACAATTTTGTTATTGGAAAATTAATAATTGTTCAAAAAAAAAAACAAGGAGGTCCCAGAAATACCTGATGAATTACGTGGAGAAGCACTATGTAAAACGCTTTAAAGTCAAGCAGGTATAAGTGGCCGCCGTAGTCGAATGGGTTGGTGCGTGACTACAATGCGGAGTTCATCAAATGATAGCAAAAGTTTTTCTAATAGTGGTCAATCCTCGGCAGGCAATGGCAAACCTTCGAGTGTATTCCTGTCACGAAAAAGCTCCTCATAAAAAACTATTTGCCGTTCGGAGTTGGCTTAAAGTGTAGGTCCTCCATTTGTGGAACAACCTCAAGACGCCCACCAAAGCTATGAAGAGGAGCTTGGCCAAACATCTAACAGAAGTGTACCCACCAAGTACTTATTTATTTTTATTTTTAATATTAATAATTATTTAAAAAAATAGCTCCCAGGAGCGGATGGACGTACTGTGCAAAATTTCAAAATGAAAATAATCAACGTTTCAAAGTCGAGCAGGAGCCACGGATGCACAAATACTCATAACTTTGATAATTTGCTCCGAAGGACTAGGAAATTTGATGCTATATGCGATTTGAGATATTAAGAATTCACAGAAAAAAATTTAAAAAGTGTAAAAAAATTCAAAAAAAAAAAAATGAAATACCTCATCTTCCACCCTTGAATAAAAATATATTTTAAGTCGGTCAAACATTTACCAGAAAAATTTCCTTAATAAGTCTTTCTTCCAAAATCAGCTCATTACTATTTCCATCAGGTGCTATTAATATGAGCGCAACTCTACACTAAGTATGTACAAATGTACTTAGCTGCAAATCAATGCAGAAGTATTTGCATACAGTGACTTATTTACGCACAGTGTCTCATGACTTACGCCACTGCCACTGCTTTTCCTGTTCAAAATATTAAAATTCGATTGCCTACCAAACAAGCCTTCGTAAGGTTTTTTTTTATTTTTGTTTTTTGTTTTTTTGGGTTTTTGCTTTCTTACTACTATCTTTTAATTTAATTTTTCTTACACATAACTGCTCCTTTATTCATTTCCCAAGCCCCGCTAGCGCTTGTCATCCAAATTGTGCTGTGCACTTCTTTTGTTCTTCTTCTTGCTTCAGCGCATTCTTCCTTTCATGCAACCACTTTGGTTGTGCTAATAATTTGTTGTGAAATGTGTACATCCGCGCAATTCTTCCTTGCAAATCCAGCCGTCTTCCCACTCACTCGCAGTTTGTCTCTTTTTACTCGTTTACTTCCTTTTCTTATTTGGTTTCTTCGGTTACTTCGCAGATCACAATGCCTTTGTTAGGTCTTTTAATGCAATGTAATTTATGAGCTTTAATTTTAATTAACGCATATTATGTGCGTGCATGGAACACACATACATATGCACATACGTACTTGCACACATCTGCATGTGCGCTCGGGATGCTTATTTGGTTTTTTTTGCATTATTTGGTTTCATTCATGGAAAGCATCAGCCGAGGTATGCAAAATATTGCAGTTTGGGTAATTTATGAGATATGTTTTTTTAAATAACTACGTGCTGACATGCTTGGTTTTTTAGTGTTGTCTGCTTGTTGTATTTGTAGCTTTAATCCGCCAAAAGTTAGTCTTTTTTGTCGCTTACCAGCATTCAGGAAATTAAAAAACAGTTTTTTTTTAATTTTTTTAAATCAACAATTTTTTCGAAAATATTAGAAATCAAAATCTAAAAAATCTTTTTTTAATTTTTTCAAGTCAATTCTTTGGGATTTTGAGAAGTAATTTTTGAAAAAAAAAACTTTCTTTTTAATTAAAAACATAAACAAAAATTTTTTGAAAAAATATTAAATTTTTTTTTTAATTTGTAATTTTTATTTTATTTCTTACAACAATTTTCAAAATATTTGGACTTTTTTTTTTGTTTTGAGAAATATAATATATAAAAAATTTGTTTTTGAAAAAATAAAAAAAAATTCTCTATGGAAAATTTTGAAAAAAACTGAAAATTGTTCTTTTTTTAATTTTGAAAATATTTTGTTTTAATTTAAAAATAAAATAAATAAAAAAATAATCATGCTAAAAGAAATATAAATTGATATACATTTTTTTGGATTTTGAGAAATAATTTGCAAAAAACCTTTTTTTTTAATCAAAAACATAAACCAAAATCTTGAGAAAAAATTAAAAAAATCTATATTTTTATTTCTTACAACTATTTCCAAAATATTTGTATTTTTTTGATTTGGAGAAATATACTAAAAGTAATATAAAAAAAATTTTCTTCTAAGAAAAAAATCTTTTTAGAAAAAATTTTGCAAAAAATTTAAAAAAATTTGTTTGTATTATTTTATCAAATATTATTTTTATATTATTATTTATATTTAAATAATATTTTTTTGTATTAATTAAAAAAAAAAAAAATTTATTTGGAGAAATAATTGTTTTATATTAAAAACAAATAAAAAATTGCAGAAAGGAATATAAATTCATCTAATTTTTTTGTTTGTTATTGAGGAATAATTGCTTTTTTTAAATTATAAATCTATATAAATGTTTTCTTTGTTTTTGGTTTTGGGAAAAAAAGTTTCTCTGCATTTTATTCCATTTCTAGACCAAGAAATTAGGAAGGGAATACGCAAAAATGATAAAAATAACCGAAGATAGGTAGGCAGGTAGGTGAAATGGTTTAAGTGCCAGTCTGGCACTCCTCAAGTAGCACTGAAGCGCCGTTTTGATACCATTATGAGACATCCAACAGGCAGATATCTACAGCCAGCCAGAGCTGTTCATATAATGGAGAAGATTGATGGGATTTAAGTTGGCGCTCTGCCCCAGGCTGTCGAAGAAAGGAGCACCCAGTGACCTTAGTCATCTAGCTGCCAAACCCGAAGATTTACAGAGAAAATGCTCTACAATCTCCTTCTCGGAAAGGTCCCCACAGCTTCTACAATGGGGGTTAAATGGTAACCCTAGCTTTTCCGCGTGTGTGCCGATCCTGCAGTGACCGGTAAACACAGCTTACTTAATTACTTGCTTAGGTGGACATAACAACCCGTTACCGAGTTACGGCCGATCTCACTAGCTCTCTCCAGGCGCCTCAGCTCCGCGCGCGCCTTCTCCAATTCTGGTCTTTCCACTAGAGCAAATGTCGGCGTAGAGCTCATACAGCTCGGGGTTCATTCTTGAACGGTAGTCTTCGCTAACGGGCACAGGACCGAAGATCTTACGAAGAACTTTTCTCTCGAACACCCCAAGAAATAGCACATGAAGAAATGGAGCCATCTTTTCTGCGCTTTCCTGAGAAACAATTTGTGCCGTTTCCCTTTAACAACTGTCAGATGGATGCCGATGACCGTGTAAGAGGTATCTGAGGCTAATTCAGTCCCCTTCCTGGCAAGCTCATCAGCAATTTCATTTCCCTCTATGAATAATATTTCACATCAAAAACTTTGTACCCAAATGTTTAACATTAAATAAATCTCAAACTTAATAAATTATTTTCAAATTTCTTGCAGTTTTGTAATTTTTATAATTTAACTTACAAATAAACGAATTTTCTAAAAAATTTACAACAGTATCCAACATACTTGGAAAACTTGACATGGAATCGCTTCTCTGAGAAAGGACACCTCTGTACTATTTTTAACCTATGTATTTGCTGAATGCTTTGCAAGTCCCTGATGGGGAAAAATCGTTGACGTTCTTGAACAAACAAAAGAAGATACTAGGAACTGTCCTAAATGCAAGACAGGTCCCGATGAAGATGCAATGATGAACTCCTTCCTTCTTGACTTTCTGAGCATAGCTCCTGATATATTATATATAGGATACCAGCGGTTAATTTCCATAATAAAATTTAAGGTATGAAGAACCAATAAATAGAATATTCGTAAGATTTTGAGGAATAAAGAAGCAATTAATAGACTACTCGTACCATTTATATGATAAGCAACATTTTGCTTAGCCATCTGCCTGAGGATAGAGAGCTCGTACAAATTGAAGGAGACGCTCGGCCAAACACCTAACAAAGGATATACAGGTAATCGCCCCTAAAAACATAAATAAAGGGCACGAAGAAAACAAGTCGGGTGTGATTACTCATCACTTGCGTAAAATTAACTGTAAATAAAAAATAGTTTTACATATTCATAGTATTTGTTATCACCACTAAATTGGGGTTTTCACTTTTTGCAACTTCTGCGTATTCTTCAAAATGTGTTCGGTTAAGTGTGAGCTTGCGAAAAAAATTATACGCAAAAAACAAGAAAAGCGTCATTTGTCGCATTTTGCCATTATGAATGGTCCGAAAAGTGTGGTAACTTATATGTTAGAAAAGTTAAAAAAATCTAGTCGATGGAACGAAGGTGTGAAAATGGAAGAAAGTAAGTATTTCTGTCGCAGTCAAAAGCCAAAGGAGTGGTGCCATTTTTTCGAAAAAACCTTGCCTTTCATTTCGAGTTGCTCCAAAACAGGTCTATGTGAAGAAAGCTCACGCCCAAAAAGTGCGCAAAAGTGAGAGTTTACGATCATATAAAGTGATAAACAAATGAAATGATAAACCAAATAAGAGTTGTAAAATATGGGCGTGAAAATTATGCAGTCAAGACATCTATAAATATGGCAGTGTTGTTATGCGCGATGAAATATACGCCAAAGTAGACTTTAAGCAGATTCAGGACGCTGAGTTTTACACTGCAATGAAGAGAGAAGGAGTCCCAGGTGCCATTCAGCTGAAAATGTTGGACAAGTTTCTCAAAAAATATTTGGTTTGGAAAGCCATCTGCCAGTGTGGTATGAAAAGCCAAACGTTCATTACCACTGACTCTGAAAATCAAGAAATTTATTTGAAGCAGTGTTTGTGAAAATGTTTGCTGCCATTCATAAAACACAACATAAAGGCTCAGTTCTGTTTTGACCCGATTTAGCAACGTGCCATCATAGCCGTCTTGATATGAACTGGTATGAACCCACCAAACTGTGAACTCTCCACAACTGCGAACCATTGCAAAATTTTGGGCAATTGTTGTTGTGATTGAAAATTACTAAAGACGAAGAAAGAAATTGAAAATGAGCAGCAGTTTAAAATGAATTGGCAGAGAGCAACATAGACCATAACAAAAACTGATGTCGATTGCCTAATGAAAGGAGTCAAATCTTTATCACCGCCATTTTGTTAACAACAAAGACAGTTGATATGAATTTTTTTAAGTAAAAATACTGCTTAATGTTTAAAAAACAGATCGCAATAAAGAACAAAATAAAATAAAAATTGTCGTGACAGCTTATAAATACTATATCAATTTGATGTTGTAAACGATTTTCGGCCGAGCAATATTTTTCGTATCTATTCTTTACTAGGGTGACCAAGTAGAAAAAATACTACGAGATACCTTCTAAAACTTAGTATTGACTATGACAAACACCAGCGTTGAAAATTGGTTACGTTGATCTTCTCTAAGAGATCAGGACCTAGAAGAAGAAACCAAAAGAACTAAAAAGAAGTAACCAAGAGAACTAAAAATTAGTTTAGTGTATAGATGAGAAATGTGAAATTTGCAACACATGAAATGGATACTTATGTTTTTGCATTTTTCGTACAATATTTACTTATAATTCTTTGATTTTTTATTATTTCGTTTTTATTCATATAATTTTTTTTTTTTGATTTTTTATCGAATTTTCTTATTTTTTTATTTATTTATTTATTTTTTATTTATTCATGTAAATATTTTTTTTATTTTTTATCGAGTTTCCTTATTTTTTTTTTTTTTTTATTTATATAAATTTATTTTTTTACTTTTTATCGAATTTCCTTATTTTTTATGTATTTTACTTTTTTATTTATTCGTATAAACATTTTTTGTTGATTTTTTATCGAATAACAAATAAATTTTAATTGGCATTGCTGCAAGATTTTGGCAAGCCGATAACGAACTACCTACAAAACAGCCAAATTTAAAATTGGAAACCGCATATACATACATACATACACATGAACTGCTCAACATATGCACATTCATTTTAAGTATATACCAAAAATGGCATGGGTGTCACTCCTCTCTGTGAAGGAAATGATATTTTTTTCTTGTTGTCTCACTATAGATATGTACATACATATGTACATATATTGTTTTTATGTATAAAGACAATTTTAAATCAATAAAAATGCTACCAACTTGAAAAGTCATAAAACAAAGAAATACTATTTTCTGCATAGCGGAAAACAACAACAAAAAAGAACGCAAGAATACAAAACTAGAAAAAACTATTAAAATTCTCCGCAATTGTCAGTTGTTTGTTACATAGCACAGAACCACATTACACTCATACATACATACATATGTATGTTTATACAAACTCCATTCGTACATAGTCCAAAATGAGCTCATATGTATGTGAGTACACTAAAATATATATGTATGCTTCACTTTTTTTTATGTATATGTGTGCATGCGTGTTTGTGCATTTGTCTTTTCTTTTACTACCTACCATCAAATATTCAGCTGACATTTTTCCGCATGCAGACCATGACCCACACCAATGCCAACCAACCGACCGACCGCATGCGAATTCGGAAATGCTACAGCAACTATACTCGACTACTCGACTACTCAACTATACTACTCCCCTTCACGTCGGCTACACTTTTTCGTCAATAAACTGCTACGTACTACATAAAAGTGAACCATACAACAGCACAGTGACAAAGGCAAAAACAATATCATAAGCTATAAAAACAACAGTAACTTTTGTGGAGTGAGAGCGGTGAGCGTACGTACAAATGCAGCAGTAAACTCAACTTCAAATAAGGCGAAAATGGTAACAACAACACTTGACTGACTTACACATACACGTATGTATGTACGTACATAACTCCCATGCATACTACTTATACACTTATTGTATACTAAATACTTGTAGGCGTAAATATGAGGGTAATGGGTGCATTGTGGGAGAATGGGTACATCGCGGTAATAATATTCTATAAAATTTACTCGCTTCATCGCCGAATTTCAATTACAATTACCAAACTGTCAGCACCCTGCAGGGATTATTTGAACTAATGAAGAAAATTACTGATTCAGAACTGGTACATTTGTTGGTTGTGGTTCATTAAATATTAGGGTTTTTGTTTTCTTTTACTACCCTAACACAATAAAAGATAATGATTAACAATAATATTAATAATAGTTATAAAAATAATCTTATTAATTAGTATAATAATATAACATCTGTAATAAAAAAAAATATATATACCAAAAAAATAATACAAAACGTAACACACAAAAAAAATAGTACCGACACGACTTGCTGCCCAAACCTGCCGTCGTGTTTGGTAAAAATGGACCCGCCTCGCGCGGTATGCGGGGTGAGAGTGGCGTGAAAAATAATAATAATGATATTATTAATAAAATTGATAATAGTAATAATAATAAGATTAAAAAACAAATTTAAAAATTGAAGATACTTACTATTAAGGTACTATAATCCTGTCTAGAAAACCTGATTTAAAAAAAAAAACGAAATTGTGCTTCAAAGTGATTTGTGTTCCTTCCCCAAGTGGAGTTATTGTTAAGCATCTCGTGCATGGTAGTCCAATGACTTATGCTAGAGAATATTGTGAAAATGAGTTTTTTTGCATAAATACGAATCAATCATTAAACATCTTTAAATGATTTGAAACTAAGTACTTCGTTAGACCAATCGAAAAAGGAATGCAGCAGGATACAGATAATACTCCTTATAGCATTGTGGCATGAAACTCATCAGTATCTTATATAAAAAATGGAAGGCATTTGCGTTCATACCCTTTTTGGGTATTTGGTCGAGCTCCTCCTTCTATTTGTCTTGATGTTGTTCCGCAAATGAAGCTAGTAAATGTCCGAAATTAACTAGGAATGAACGAGTTTCACATTATAGGATTTTCCAGCAGGGCAGGCATGTGGCATAATACTTAAAAATATATATATTTGGATACATAAACACCCAGCAGCCAAAATGTGTATAGTCCCATAAAACCTAAACTTTTATATTGCCTTGATGCTGACTAACTTTCTATTCATTTCATATTCATGTATGCACAAAATGATTTGAATGGATGCACCAATTAAGATGATTTAGGGATCGGTAGGAAAGGATTTATAAAAAATGTCTACTAAAAAGAATGCAGAAGTTTGAGTGCAAGTGTAAGTCACTGTCCGATAGATTAGAATGGCTGAAGACAAGTGGATGCTAAAAGTAAATCCATTATTTTCTCGGTAGATGACTGTAGTAAAGTATCGTTCAAACATTTTTAAAGTTTGTGCTCGTTGTCAAGGCGACATTTCACACTAAACATTTTTTTACTGTTTTTTGTTTGTTCCATTCAGTTGTGAGGTACAGGATTTTAAGAATGGAAGTCAACAAAGAGAAAATTCGGTACATTTTACAGTTTTTCTTTGATAAAAACGAATGACGTAAATGCAAGTCAGACCGCTGAATTTGCGAGCGGTGTTCATGGTGCCGATACTGAATCAGCCGAATAGCTAACTATGTGCAATTTTGGTTCCGTCGAGCTCATTCTGGTATTTTTAATGTTAAAGAAAATGTCGATAATGTCAAAAATGTTGCTGAAATCACGGAAATAATCGAAGTTGACCTTTTTGATAGTAGGCGTAGCATCGCCTAGGAGTTAAAAATCGACGTTAAAACTGTTTTGAACCCCTTGCGCAAACATTTTACGCAAAAATAATGGATTTCTTTTTTTTTAGCTAACTTCAGAAATTGACAAATCCATACTATATGCGTTTTTATAATCTTTAAACGTATAAGGATGGCATTTTGGTTTCTAACAACTGCATCTCTAAATATATGCGGATTAGTCATAAAACTCTCCCATAAAGCTCAGCAAAATTTGAAAACTGGGAAAAAATGTTCGAGTGAGTCCAAGCGCAATTAAATTCATCCGATGACAATTTTGAAGGATCATAAATCTTTCAAACCGTTATAAGGCTTCAGTTTAAATATATTTTAGTACCATGCCCCGCTTGTCATTCCAATCTCTTTTTTGGTCATATTTAAATGCATGAATCAAAAAAAATTTCTATAAAATTTTATCAACTAATTTAAATTTGTATATATATTTACATTTATATTTCAAAACAAAGTAAATTAGACGATCCGCTAAGGAAAATACATTAAAAAATCTACAAACCCACTGTGATCGACATGGATGAGTATAGTGTATGCATTAAATATGTATGTGTATGTGTATACATAATTATACATTCTACTCACCACTCAGTGCACAAAACATATGCAAAGAGCACAAGTAAAGTGAGAGGTACAAAGCAAAGAGAAAAATTTCAAACGAAAACAATGTAAAAATGATGAAATACATACAAACGTATGTACAACGTCATGAACAACGAAGAAAAATCTATGGAGCAGAAATGGTGTGGGTCATTAAGGGGCATAGTGGTAGAGAGAAGATACACGTACAACATAATAATAAGTATATACTCAACATACAGGCAAGACTCCAAAACCAACAAAAAATTACAATAACAATGAAAAGCAACAACTCAGTCAAACATAATCAAACAATCACTCACAGCACCAATCAGCCAAACAAGCAACCAACGATTCAACCGACCAACAAGCCAACCAGTGAACCAGCGAACCAACCGAAATCGTCCTATCCCACGAAACCACAACTTTAAATCGGAGCAACCATGAACGCGATGGAGCTATGCAGCGCGGCACAAACGGAGTCACGAACGGCAAGGCAAAATATAACGACCAAAGGTTAATCAACTCTGCAAAGCGAAATGAACGAGGTAAAGGCAGCAAGTAAGCAAAGTTGCGAATAACCGGGCATACAATTGATGGAATAAATAGTAAATGGATGAACGAATGAGCACGCGAATATGTATGGAAACAACAAACAATCAAAATAGCAATAGCAGCAGCCACAGCCACAGCAGCAGCAGCAGCAGCAGAAGCAGAAGTAGTAGCAGCGGCAAAACAACGACATGGCTCCAAAGCGTCGCGCTGCACAACTTCAGTGAAGTGCTTGTGCGAAGGAGTGTGTATGCGTGTGTGTGTGTGCTCTAGTATTGTGTGTAGGTAGGGAATAACATTGACTCCCAAAAAGGAGTTCAGGGGGACATGACAATGGCATTGAGTTGAGGTGAACCAGCAATATCAAACTTCGCATTCTTAGCAGCTGCAATTGTAACTACTGCGCTGCCAAGTGATATGCTAAGAAGTAAATATATGCGCTAGTGTGTATAAAAATTCGATTGAGAGTTTGGCGCTCTAAGAGCCACACTCATGAAGCTTCAGCTATTATTTTTTTTTCTTTTTTTTTTTAATTTTTGAGTAGCAAAATAAATGCAGCAATATTGGTCGCTTACCCCTTTGGGAGTTTTGTTATTAAAACTGTAGATAATTCTCTCTCTATCAACTTCTGTGTGCGTGTGTTTGTGTGTTTACTTATTTGGAGTGGCTCTGAGCGAGCTCCACGAACTTTACAACTACACACAATCAAGCTCCTCGTTCAGTGGAGTTTTGCACTCTAGTAGCGGAAACTATATGAGTCGTCATCTCGCTACTACGCATACATACTCGTACAAGCATATGCATATGTTACGTATACGCACTAGTGTGCGTATCGACTTACCTCTCAATTGGGGTAGTACCTGTCAAGCAGGGATTTAGCTGTTGCATACATGTATGCATACCCGCACACATACACAGTTTCACAGCTCACATTTACGTAGGTACGCATAAGTATTGCATCAATTTCACAATCTAGGTGCACTTGCACCCTAACGGAGGGGAAGGTCATTATTATGTGTTATTTGTTCGTTGTTGTCATAATTTTTAATTCTTCTTGTTGTTTTTGGTGCTGTTGTTACGCATTTCTTCACAGCTGTAGGAGCGCTTATACTCACTAGTAGTACCTGGAAATTTATTATATGAGCACATGCTTGGATGTGTATGTGTATACTGGTGGCATACTTGAATGTGTATTTCTTTTTTAACTGTACATTCATTATATTCTTATATATCTAATTTGTTGACTATAAAATATCAAGCATTTGGTAAATTAGCTTGACTAATAAGCTAATCGATTGATTTTAATGATGCATTATATACAAATAAAATACGTAAGCGTTCGTTTAGCTAATGGGGGTCAACAAAGGACGATTTATAGAAGTAGAAAAATGTCAACGATAGGTGATTATATAATTTTTATTTATCTTTTTTTGTTGTATAGATACCAGTTTTCTCTGTAGGAGCTGTCAAGATGAATAAGGTGTAATTGCTTCAATATTTCCATTTAAGTCAGAGAAGTATCTAAAAATATGAGATCGTACTTCTTCTTCATTTGAGGAACCCTATTTGATGAGAAGCTTCTGCTTCCTACACTCACAGAGATTATTCACGAAGAGCAATCATGAGTTTTACAATAATTAATTAGTTTTACTGCCGCCAAACTGATTTTCTAATAATTTTTTTCATATTTTGTAAAAAAATATCTTGAAAACGACCGTCATGCAGTCTGTTACATAAGAGCGTGGACACTGTTAAATAATAACAACAATTGATTTTTGAAAAATTCGCAAATTTATTGATAATTTTGTCGTCAATACTCAATGCAAATACCTCAGTAGCAAGTGCAATCTCCTGCATTGTCAATTATGGCCTGGCACCGTCGGAGCATATTTTCCACTAGTTTTTCTGCATATTCAACCGGAAAAGACCTCCAAATTTTCCGAATTTGTCGAGAAAGTTGATCTAAATTACATGGCTTTTGTCTGCGAAGCTACATTTTCATCAGAGCCCACACACTTCCTATGGGACTTGCATCCGGCGACTGAGACGGTCAATCTAAAGTGTCAACTCCGTTTTGCGCACACGTTTTTCAATGTGTTTTGCACTCAACATTGGTTTTTGCAAAGTACTGCGATATTTCAGTTTATTGGCAAGCAAGTGCCTGCGAATCGTTCTGTAAGATATGTCCACACCTTTTGCTTTCAATTTCACAGCAGCTCCACGTAAAGTCAAAGTTGGTTATTTTTTTTCGAGAACAATGCAAAAATCTTTTCTTCGCCTTTTTTTGAGTCTTTGCTTGCACTTTCGCGATCAGGACAATCATCACCGTTACCGACCTTTTTATAGCAATTAATCCACTTGCTAACGAACTGCTTCGACTTTCTCATATATTTGCGTTCATTTGGGTCCTTTTTCATACAAACATAAAAAAATTGCATCAAAGCGAGAGGCGTAAACAGCACTCATTTCAAAAAAAACCACTCAATTGAAGACTAAATTTGACAGACAGCTGACTTTTTACAAAAAGCATGAAGGACTGAGGTGCCCTCTATGTCATAGAAAAAGAAACAGGACGCTGTGATTTTTTATCTACGTGTAACAGTGACCACGCTCTTAAGTAACAGACTGTAATTATTTTAGATAGGTTGCCCAAAATTGTACATTCACTCAAAATGTGTCCAGAAGTAATGATGTTTTTATAAAAAAACAATGCACTGAATCAAATTTGGAACTTTGAGCAGCTCATTATTCCACAACTTCACTTCATTGTTTGGTGTAAAACTTTTTTCATTTTTCGACATAGTCTCGCTTCAGGCTTATACCCTTCGTCCAACGCTGATCTAGTTTGTTGATCCCTTTCGAATAATAGAATTTGTCCTAGTCTGGGAAATAGCGATTCGTTTCTGCAATCACCTCCTCATTTGAATAAAATGTTTCTCCCGCCTGTCATTTCTTCAAATTGGGTAACAAATAGTAGTCCGAGTGATCTGAAAGAGCCAAGTCTGGTGAATAGGGGGATATGACACGACTTGAAACCCTATTTCCAATAATTTTGTGACCACAACTACTGAGGCATGAGCTAATGCATTCTCATGAAGGAAAAGGAAAATCATTTGACTTCCTCGAATCAAACGAATGCCAAACACGAAGAAATAGACCGATCTGGCTGAAACTTAGTGTGTGTTCGTCTAAGAGATACTACTAACTAAACATATCCTTTATACGTGCCAGTAGGGGCCATCTTTTTGACTTTGCACATACTTTCCCTCGTAGACTTGAAGAATCGTAAAAATTATTAACCAGTTTATATTGGATAGTCGAAAAAGTCTTTTCGTATTTTGTCAATAGATGTCGTTGGAGTCATCTATCTCCAGTGCTACCAATCACATTGTATCATATCATATGGTGTTAGAAAGGTGACATTTTAAGATTCATTTAACCAAAAAAAAATTAAATTCGGAGAAGTTGAAAAAAAGTTATAGCTGTTCAAAAATGAGTGAAAATAATGAAGAAATTCGCTATATTTTGAAATGTTTGTATAAAAAAGGGAAGAATGCCACGCAAGCCACCAATGAAGTTTGTGAAGTTTACGGAGACGATGCTGTATCACTTCGCGTAGCACAACAATGGTTCGCTCGCTTCCGTTCTGGAAATTTCGATGTGAAAGATGCACCTCGCTCCGGTCGACCTATCGTTGATCAGGACTGTCATGACATTGCCAAGGCACTAAACATTCATCATCAAACGGTTTTGAGCCATTTAAAAAAAGCTGGTTACAAAAAGAAGCTCGATGTTTGGGTACCACATGAAATGTCTGTGAAAAATTTAATGGACCGAATTAACATCTGCGATTCTTTGCTGAAACGAAATGAAATCGAACCATTTCTGAAGCGAATGGTAACAGGAGACGAAAAATGGATCAAATACGACAATAATGTACAAAAAAGATCGTGGTGCAAGGGTGGTGAAGCTCAACAAATGGTCGCAAAGCCAGGATTGACGCCTCGAAAGGTTATGCTGTGTGTTTGGTGGGATTGGAAAGGAATCATCCACTATGAGCTGCTCGAACCATTGATTCTACACTTTACTGTCAACAACTGATGAGATTGAATCAAGCAATCGAAAAAAAACGGCCAGAACTGATCAGCAGAAAGGGCGTCGTCTTCCATCAGGACAACGCTAGGCCAACGCTAGTTTTGATGCATCTACCGTATAGCCCTGACCTTGCACCATCGGACTACCATTTGTTTCGGTCAGTGCAGAACTCCCTTAATCGAGTAAAGTTGGCTTCAAGAGAAGCCTGGGAAAATTACTTGTTGCAGTTTTTCGCCGAGAAACCACAAAAGTTTTACACTGATGGAATAATGTCTCTAGAAGAAAAATGGCAAAAGGTGGTCGACCAAAATGGTACATATTTGGTTTAATAAAGTTCATTATAAATATTAAAAAAAATGAGTTGAAGTTTGATTACAAATACGAAAAGACTTTTTCGACTACCCAATAGCTTCTTCGCATACCAGGTGTTCAAAGCATAATCTTTAAATGCTCATACTCGTAACACTGCACTGAAAATATGCACCTAAAACTGGACACTTTTTTAATTTTTTGAACCAGCTTGATATCTAGCTGGGCCTTCATTAAAAAAATATTCACTTACTTACGCCCATACCTAAGGTGAAATTATTATTGCGTTTAAATGAACTTGCAAAGAAATTATGGCGGAAGCACATTTGTACACACACACAGTTGCAGTCGCTTATATTCATATGTAAACATGTAGAAATTTATTGCACCTTTATGCGGCTACATTTGTTTACTTATTAAAATTTTTGTTTGTTTGAGGGTTTTTTTTTGTGCTGCGATTTCTCACTTTTTTATGCTCTCTGTACACTGAATTAGTCTCTCTCGCCGCTTTGCTTATCTGTACCTTAATTAATTTTCCATGGCCAAATCAACTGGGTGTGAGGGGGCCATTTGGAAGGTAAATATTTTCGCCTATAAACAAATTAGAATTTACACTGGCGGCACCAGAGTTTCGTGGTTAGAGTAGCAAAGTGTCAGAGGTCATAAAATTTTGAAAGCGAGTCAAGCAATAAAGGGTGGTTCAAAATTAATCCGGTGGCGCAAAATTAACCATTCAACTTTTTACTAAAAAAAAAATTATTTCGAATGACGGAAATCTTTATTTTGACCCTTACGTGCTCCACTTATCTTGCTCTTGCTTGTCTGTTTGTATGCTGCAGCTGTCTAGCTCACAAGTGTCAAATATGATTGACGTAGGACAATATTTGCAAATATTATAAATCTTTCCATAATTGATTAATTTTGCGCCACCTGTTAGTATTTATGCAAATACCTACCTGGGAATTTTTCGCGCTCAAATTTCAATGCAGTCAGCTAAAGACTGCTTCATAGTTGATGTGATTGATAGGTTGGGTTAGGTTTGGCAGTCGCATCGCACATAGAGACAACGATGCCACTTAGACCACGGAATGGGTCCGTTGTGAGCCGCGGGGGCTGGGCTACAATTTCCTTTCCATATTGAACCATCCTGAGCTTTTGACAAAGCGTGAGTTGCGGTTCATACTAAAGGTCAAAGGTGATGTACTTAAGAAATATGTTGACAATTTTAGGGATCCTTGTCGGGCCTCAGATTCGAAAATTCATGCGAGATGAGGTATTTTCCGAGTAAGCTCAGTGTAGTGGAAAGAAGAACATGGGATAGTTTTAAATCATTGTGTGAGAAGTTTCTTGAAAACAACAAGAGCTCTGATTACGTTGAAGTCGTCAAAGAGTTGTTGAGTGCGTACACTATACTGTACTACACTGTACTGTACTACACTGTAATGTACTATAGTGTAGCGTACTATACTGTACCGTACCATACTTAACTCCAAAGAGCCGTTTCCAATGCATTTTTAAGTTTGGAACCAGTTCCGTTGTGTACTGCACCTTACCATACCGGACAGTGCTGCACTCTAGTGTATATCTATACGCCAATAAAAATTATGTGTTTATAATGGCACTTGTTATCATTTTCATGCTTGGAAAGCGCCCTTATTCCCATTTAGCGTGAGCTAAATACAAAATTAGTAAAAAAAATAAAATCTTAAAACTCACACAACTCTATGCATTTTCACCCAATTGCAATAAAATATAGCTTATTCGACGCAAAATTAAATTTACTATAATAATAGTGTACTAAAAAAAATCCTCAATATCGGATAATACCGTAAAAATGATGTCAAAGTTGAAAAAATGGAGAAAAAACAAAAAATTCAAAAAACTTACAACTACAGTCTCGTCAGTTTTCAATTAAAAAACAAAAAATATGAGCACACTGTCAAAAAGGCTTGTTTTTGTTCTTTCGAACTAAAAAACAAAATTAGAAATCGGATGGAAATTGGCGAAGTTAGGAGTGATTGTTCCTATCTACCTACTGAAAAACGGTTTTTTGGCCATAAAATGAGATTTTGGGGGTGAATTGGAAATTTCTCCTATACCATTTTTTGTAGTTTTTCTATACCTACAAGTTGTGCTAGGTCTCCATAAAAGTAGGTATATATTTTTTTTTTTTGTTACACAGTGTTATCTATATTCGTTAAGAAGTAGGGTCCTAAATATCGGTTCCTGCTGCTGGCTAGAGCTGGGCATGTGCAAAAAAGGTGTTGACTTGTTTCCAACTCCTCCTCATTTCTGCAGCTGCGTCAGAAATCATGCGTGTAAACGCCTAATCTCCTTGCATGATTTCCTATGAGACAATGTGCTGTGATGGCCCCTACTAAGGTCCTGATTTGAAGTCTATTCAGTTTTATAATACTCTTGGACAGACGTAAGTTTAGCCTTGGCCATGTTTGCCTAGCAATTTCACAGGTATTGGCACTAATCCTTCTTTGATTTACAGAACTGATTAGTGCGTCCTTAATAGGAAGCTTGATGTGGTTGATGATTATCATCAAGTTTAAAGAAAGATAATTTGTAAGCAAGAAATATTTTTTTTTTTAATTTCGTTCATATTGTGTCTTCATTTTACGCTTGCGCTTACATATTTTAGTCACTTTATCCTTTTAGAATATTCCAAATATTTTCTTATGTTATATTTTTTTCGTAAATTTTTTATAAAAATAAAAAAAAAATAAAAAATAATTGGCGCGTACACTTCTGTTTGACTGAGCTCTTCTTCCTATTTGTGGTGTGTGTTATTGATATTGTTCCACAAATGGGGAGACCTACAATTTTTACCGACTCCGAATGGCATATATTTCTTAGATAAGGAGCCTGCCGAGGGGCGATCGCCATTAGAAAAAAACGTTTCCTATTATTTGATGTCCATGCACAGAGATTCGAACCTACATACGCCCGAATGGTAGTCCCGCACCAACCCATCTGTCTACGACGACCGAATATATTACAAAAATATATTGTAGTTCATCGTATAATAAAAACTTCATAAATTAAAGTTTCAAGCTTATTTTCTTTTCAAATAATTTCTGATAGTGGTTTTACTCCAGACGTAAAATTAATTTGAGTTACTTAAGAACTTAAAGATGATAACTTAGGCTATCAAAAATGAGCAAATTTGTTCCAATATTTTTCTTGCGATGAAAGCTCCGAAAAAAGGTAATCCGCAACGGTAACTCGATCCTGACTCTAAACCTGATCAACCCCTAATTTTCAATAATGTTGAGCTCCGGTGAATACGGTGGCCATGCTAAAGTTTCAACATTTTGTGATGCAATCTAAGCTTTGACCACATTCCAAGTGTGTACAGCTGCATTATCCTGTTGAAAGATCCAATTATTAGGTCCAAATATTTCATGAACCTTAAGAAAAGATGATTCTAAGAAAGCTTTATAGCTGTTTCCCGTCATTTATTCTATTCTTCAATTCGAACGCGCCATAGTACGGTATTGCTTCCCATACCATAACATCATCTTCACGGCTGTGATGTCGACTCAAGTACCTTTTCTCCTTTCTTAAACAGCTGATGGCCTTGAGCTAGTGCTGTTCTTTTTTTCCTGCTATTTTCTGTATATTCATATACTTAAAATAAAACATGATTCTGATTCTGATTCCTTTCTTAAGTCATGGAAATAGTAATTGTATCCATCCGGCCCATCCTTGAACTTATTTTCGTCACTAAATACTACTTTTTTCCATTCACCGGAATCGTTATTTGTAACAGAACACCAAGACATGCGGTCCCTTGCAAATTCGAGGCGGTGTTCTTTGTGAAATTTTTTTCAATGGTGGTTTTTTTTGTGATTTTTACGTTTCAGATGTGTCACTTTCAGAATAGCCCTTCGCACAGTGGATTTTCTGGCTGTAACATTTGCCATTTTTTTAATTCTTGCTGTTGAAAGGACTGAATTTTATGCAATTCTAATGATTTTGCGGGTTTCCGTCGGTGTCAAAGGCATCGCCGTGGTCTGCCGTTGTAGTTCTTACCATAGGATCCAACTTGTTTCGACCAAGCTTTGTAGCAATTTTGCGATTTGAAAATCCCCTGAGGTCAAAATATCGCTTTGGTCTTTCTCGTGACCTGTTAAGCCTCTCTTCTATCCTATTTTATTAGAAATAAGCACCAAACACAATCATTGCTTAAAAAAAAGATCTATTTTCACAGCTTTATTGCGCAAATAATGTCGATAAGCTAAGCGACTCCATTTCAGTGAACTAATAAATCAAGCTGCTGAAGTTTTACCGCTACTAACAGTAGGATGGACTAATTTTTTATGCATTTTTATTTTCGCGCAAAGTACAGTCTTCACTTGAACTATCGGAATCGCTTGTGTTACTAAATTAAATATGATTGCTTTAATAAGCATTTTAGTCCAAAAAACTAATGCCTCTAATCAAGTGAACAAGACGAATGTTAAATATATTATTTTTTTTAATTTATAAAAAAAATTAGCAAAGATTTGTAATACTTTTGCGAAACCTGAGCGCTACTGAGTCTTTGAAGCCCTCTAAAGAAGTTCTAAAAACCGTAAAGCTTCTTCGACAATTCATTGAAATAAATTATTTTTTTATTTATTTGAAAACCATGAAATTAACTATTTTAAGGCATTCCATGTATACTTTACTATAACTAATATGGCGGCATTTTTCGCGTTGGCCAAGGGCGAAATTCAGAGTAAAACCGCTCCTGTTGGCAATTGTTGCTGTTTGTGAGCATGCATTTCCGATAGCTTGTCTTTGTACATACACACATACACATGCCATATTTGAGTCGTTGTACATTGCATTTCATATGTATGTATGCATGTAAGTATGTCAAGCTGTGCAATTGTGTTTATTTACTCATCGTTTTGCATCGGCGAGCCGCATGATGAGGGCATTTAGTCTATGTTGGGAGAGGCGAGCGACCACTTATCTGCAAAATGGGCAATGCGCTGACCACAGATGTATTTTCATGCTCCATTTGCAAATTGGGTGCTACTACATAAGCAAATAAATTACTGTTATTGGTGCAGGGTGGGGAAATACACCGCTGTCAATGTCAAAAGAATGTGCACACCACAAATTGACAAGTTTTGATTATTTCTTTATTAATTTTTTTTTTTTTAAATACACTTTATATTACAACAAAAGCGATATGACGCAACAAAAGTTATAAAAACAAATTTAAAAAAATATTTAAAAAAAGATTGCGCATTCTTCACAAGGAGAATATATGCAACACCTCAGCGAAAAAAAAGAAATTATCGGAAATTAACGCGAATTTGAGCCGCTAGCAGATGTAAGCTGAGGGAGTTGCAGACTGAAAGAAATTAGGCAGAATTGCTCGGTATTTGTGAGGCTTTAGCATCATTTGACCGATTTTATTTTTTTACAACCAATTTTTATACTTTTTGCATATCCAAATACAATATACAATAAATCCAAAGGCTTCGGCTTTGAAAGTATTCGATGCGATACCAGCTGGTGGTAGGGGAGGAAGATGAAGGCCTCGTCTGCGTTGGAAAGATCAGGTGGAGAAGGACTCGGCTTCACTTGCGCTTGCTAAGTTGACGCGAAACCCACCTTTTCAAGAGCAGACCACAGTTAGTCAAAGGTATGCGAATTCTCTAATTTTACTAGAAAATAACCTTACAGGTTCCGTTGTCCAACTAGCTTATCTGCCCAGCAGTTTCCAGCAAAGTTCCAGTGATCAGATACCCTGGATTAGATTAGATTTGTGAGGGGTTGGACAAGTCCAAGCACTCAGTCTGGAGACCATTGTACTACACCCGGATAGATTTCAGTAGAAAGAAGAGAGATAGGAAAGATAAAAAGTGGATAAAAAGACAGATAAATTAGTTTGAGGTCACTCTTCCACAAATCTCTTGGATTCATTGATGAATCCTTAAAAGATCCGGAAGAGTATGAATTTTATCCATACTCAGTATGTCGCAATTCAATGATTCTGGAAAGCGCCGGACAGCTACAGAGAAAATGCTCTACAGTGTCGTCATCCTCAAGACAGGATAGGCATATCGGGCTGTCTACGACCCCCATGGCAGCCATATGCTGACCATAGACGTTGTGTCCGGTGATTAGACCCACCTGAGAGTACTGATCCTTTCTGCTGAGCTTTAGGAGAAAGGTCGCTATTTTCCTGTTTGGTTCTTTCACAAAGCACTTGGCTACTCTGCACAACTTCAACCCAGACCAACATCCTCTATGGGAGTCGTCATGACCTCATGAAGTCGTCAATCCATAGTTGAATCCATGTGGAATTGGCCACTAAAAAGGGTTCAGCGCGTAGTGGCATACTTGCAGAGCCTTCATTAGCCAGTTTATCAGCTAACACGTTCCCTGTAATACCACAATGTTCAGGCACCCAAATAGACTAACTTTGTTGTGTTTTGCACCACTGTTCAGTTTTGTCTTACATTCACCGACTAACTTCGAAGAGCAGCGGGGGTTAGCAAGGGCTTTCAGTACCTTTTCATATACCAGAAAACACGTAAATTGAATAAATTTGGATGCAATCAAAAGGAAAGCTCTGTATTTCCGGACCTATTTCAAGTGCGCCTCCCTAGTTGGCGTAGCCTAGTTGTCGGAGTAGCTCTTTACTCGCCTGACAGCTGTTAAACAAGTGAACGGCCAATCAGCTGCTCCTCAGTTCGTGGCTACTACTACTCTACTGGGAGCACATTGGTGGTCTGGTCTGGTCTGGTAGAGTGGTCTGGTCTGGTAGAGCGGTTTGGTAGCTTGAAATCGAATCGCGTTTGCGGAGTGAATATCATATCTACGGAGAGAGAATAGAAATTTCGTGTATTAACCGTGTACATATTATATTTGTAGAAGACGCCAAAGCTGTCATGTAATCTAGCAACTGGGTTCCACTCACTTTCCAATTGTAGATATTCTTTCGCTATCTTCACTTGAATTCAACTATAAAAGCTTTACGTCAGAAACCGCAGAGTCAATAATTGATTGATTGCCGCTCGAAGAAAATAAGCAGAAGGGAATATATAGTATAAGTATATAGCATTCATATATCTTTACGCATATGCAGTTTCCTAATAAACAGTTAATATTTCAATTTAGTGCACTTTCAGCAGGGTGAAATAAACATCAACACAGACACATAATAATTAAATAGTAGAGAAGAAATTCAAAATACTTTTTAAATTTTCATTTGAAGTCATTTGTGTGTGTAGCGGTTAAGTATAACTTATAAGTAGAATACGAATAATGTATTCAGAATACCGCAATTACATTTACAATGAATCATTCTTAGAA
Source organism: Anastrepha fraterculus (assembly GCA_037575425.1). NCBI lineage: Eukaryota > Metazoa > Arthropoda > Insecta > Diptera > Tephritidae > Anastrepha > Anastrepha fraterculus. The sequence continues at coordinate 34,565 of JAYXIM010002636.1, forward strand.
AATCCGCATTTAATTGCAACTTAGAGCAAGAAAAACATCCAACCACAAGTGGGCACTTCTCAAAGTGTATTTGTTTGTAAGTCGATGTACATAAACTTTATATACGTACACATTATATATATGTGCATATATGTATATACATATATAAGTACATTGGTTAACCCATAATTATGTACACTCGCGAGTTGAATACGCCAGCAGCAAGTAATGAGCCACTAAAGTGGTTGCGGATGGTGCAGGTGAGGCATAGGACGAAAGGAGTGAAGAGACTTGATCGAGGTATTACTCAACAAGAAATTAGAACAACTAACAAGAACTTCTGTTTTGCAGCTACAATATTACAACAAACATATACAGGGTCCGGCACTCGAAGTGTAGCCAATTAAAAAGGCCATACACTGAGTTCGGGAAATTACTTTTATTTAATTCAAAGTGAAAAATGTGTGAAAATAATAAATACAAAATTAAGAATTAATTTACTTTTCTCGATATGACCACCTTTTCCCTTAACTGTGGCCTTGAAACGTCTGCCACCAAATCGCAAGCTGCTCGAATGTGACTTCTAGGTATTTTGGACCACTCGCTGACAATGGGTTTTTTCAGCGCCTCAAGACTGGTGAATCTTTTAGTTCGGGTCCTGCTCGCCAAAATGTCCCAAAGGAAATAGTCCACCAGATTGCGTCTGGTGGCGAATTTGAGAGCCATTGTATGAATGTCATGAAGTCCGAAACGTTGTTTTTTAGCCATTTTTGGTCCACGCGAGCTTTGTGAGACGGTGCTGAGTCCTGTTGAAACGTCCATGATCTGCCACCGAAATGTTTGTTTATCCACGGCGTCAAAGAAACCTCCAGAATACTTTCCCGATAATATTTCGCAATTTACCTTAACGGGAGGCTCGATGAAAACGATTGAAGAGCGCCCATTTGCGGTTACAGCGGCCCAAACCATTACCTGTGACGGGTGCTGCCTCCTGGTGGCCAATCGATGACTCAAATTCTCGTGTGAATGGTCGGTCAAATAAACCCTATCGTTTTGAGAGTTTACGAATTGCTCAATTCGAAACATTTTCTCGTCAGAAAATACAATGTTCGGAAATTTACCGCTTTCGGCCAAACGCAGCAACTACTTTGCTCTCTCAAGACTGACTTGTTGCTGCGTTGATGTGAGATCATGCGCCTTTTGGAACTTGTAAGGCTTGACTTTGAGATGATTTTTCAGTATGCGGGGGGAGCTACGGTCAGATATTTTCAGTTCTTTCGCTATTCGATTGGCACTTCGTGGGAGGTTGTGCTGAAGTCGTTTCTTCACTTTTTGAACCATTTGACGTGACGTTGCAGTCTTTTGATGACCACCTCCATGACGTTTCGCGATGCTACCAGTATCATTGTATCGAGTAATGCTGCGATAAACAAAAACTGTATTTACTTTATGGTGCTCGAGCACACGAATAATTGCTGGTTGTGATTTTCCAGCCAAATATAATGCAATCAGACTATTACATTTGGAGTCCATTACTGCAAAATGCTTCCGCGTGCTTCTAAACAATACTCTGGACTATCATTTAGTCAACTAACAGACAGGTGATGCCCGAGCATGAGCTGCGCGAGCGGTATGAAGTTGGTTACACTTGGAGTGTCGGACCCTGTATGGATGTACTATAATCTACTATTGTTATATATGTATGTATGTGTACAGGAAGGTATGACAACCAAAACCAAAAGAACGAAATGCCCGTTGGCAGATTGAGTGGCGTACAATTTTGTCGGCGAGTGTAGATGAAAATAAATTAGCAAACAAAATTAGTAGTATTTACTTGCACCTATGATATTTGTATATACCTATGTATTGCATTTCACATTACAACAACACAGGAAAAATGAAAAGGTCTTATCTAAATATTTCCCTATTGAAATTTGTTGTCTCTCGGATATTCTAAACATTTCGTGTCGCGTTTAAAATCTCAGCGCAGATCTTATCTGGATTATACTATATATGATGGTAATGGTGGGGGTGGGGGAGGAAATTTTGTCTTAGCGACACAGCCCAGAACCAATTAGCACAAAATATGCCATTTTGATGCACCACTGGTAGAATCACTGCTTTTTTTTATTCGAACCATCTTGATTTGACTATGAATCAATTGCAATTTCTATCAAGTTAACAATCAAAAACTTCCCCAGCATTCTATGTCGTCAAGCAGCCAGACTTGAGCACTCACATAGATAGTGAAAGACCGTTTCCTTAGATTCTTCGCAGTGAAAGACTGTTTCTTAGATTGCAGCTCCCACATCTATCGTTGTACGACCACGCCATCTGCCTGGCATGGTCTCCCAAAGGCCAGTGGCCGGTTATTGTTGACGTAATTCTGAATACTCGTATGTCTGCTTGTGGCTTTCTTAACAACTCGTCAGTTCTGAAGTTTTTGAAATTGGGTCACGCTTGTTTAATTATTTTGCAGGTATCTCCGTTAATCCATCTGTCAACGGCCTGTTTCTGGAATAGCGAAAATATCTCGCTTTTACGCACGCCTAGGGGACAGCCTATTTCTACCGCTTCGGATTCGTTACAGGATGCTCCCTGCCTTACCAGTTCGTCAGCTTTCTCATTTCCTTCTACGTTTCTATGGCCTATGCGCGCTAAAGCATTAAGTTCTTCTTCGCTTTGCCTGTTGATTTTCGAATTGAATTTGTGTCTTGCTGTGGTGTCACACATAGAGGTGCTCGCAATTTTAAGCCAACTTTGAGCGGCAAATAGTTTTTAATAAAGCGTCTTTTATGGCAGAGATACACTTTTTCTATCATTTGGTATCTCATGCACGGGGTTTCGAACCTGCGTATTTCCGATTGGTAGTCAAGCGGCGGCCGCGTAAGGTATGCATGCTGCGATATTCCGCAATGCTGCCGAGTGCTCTTTGCGCCAACTCTCTGGAGAATAAGTTGAAATCATCTCAGCACCTTCTTCTTTATCTATCTTGCTCTAATGGAGCTAAGATTTGGGAGTCTTAGCCATCACTTATTATAAAAATTTCATTGGTAGCGTGACGTGGTTAACACAGCTGTGAGTAGCCATCATTTGGTCCTCTTTGTGTACTTGTCATAATCCTAAAATCAACATTATCAACCCAATTCTCTCTCTTTCCTCTATTCTTTCCAGCTTTCTCTACAGGAAGGGACCATTAGAAATTCTGGGTAAATATTATCTCGAATGCTGACATATGGGCCCGAACCCAGCAGAAGCTGAGGCTGGATTGGCCATGTCCGCCATTGTCTGGAACCCCCAAGGAAGCCGCGGATGTGAAAGACCAGCGAATACCTGAAGACGACTGCTGGAGTCGGAAACCTTAACTGGAATGAAGTTTAGAAATTGGCGCAATATAAAATAAAAAATGGCATACCCCAACTGAAGGAATTCGTTGTGGGCCCTATGTTCTACACTGGAACTCTAGGAGTTTATGATGAAGTTGCGATTTTGTTTCTCATTCAAGTGCACCATTTCCCGGGTAACCAATTAGCCTAGCCACCTGCACAAATGGCTGCAGTAGCTAAATAATCTCAGTTCGATGAATTTCGAGAGATGATGAATTTCAATCTGAGCAGGTCTATTAGTGTAGATGCAATGAAATAATTTAAAAGTCCCTCTGTAGCATAGCAAAAGGCCCTGAATCCAAGTGTGCTAGGTTTCCAAAACAAAATTTATTTAAATGTATACTTTATCCTAAAAAATCAAAAATTATATATATAAAAATGTTAAAAAGAACCGAAGATATTCCACTTTAAAAATACTCCACACCAACCTTTTTTTTTTTTTTTTTTTTATAACTTACTTTATTTGCAATCTATCTACTATAAGACATTCAGCAAATTAGATCTTATAAGATAATGGCAACGGTAGTTTTGCTTTTGTGCAAATCTACATAGAAATTACAACAGCTTATTAACTTGTACAGTTCGTTCTTAAATTATTAAAACTAATTAGTACTTCAAGATTGCTTAAATTCATTGTTTGTTAATATTATCACTTAAGATTAACTTACTTAATTTTACCTTAAAGTTTATAGGTTGAGTAGATTCATACTTCATTCCACTTTAAAAATACTCCACACCAAACTTTTAAACACTGAAAAAATCTTAAAATTAAATTTTTCATTTAAGTTTTTACAATATTCAGGTCGATACTGTGCCCAAGCGTGCGAATACACCAATTTTCAGAAAAATTTACGACAATGTCCAAACTACTTGGACCGCTTGGCACGGAATCGCTCTAATGTGGAAAAATTCTACGAAAAAACATTTTTTTAAACGTTGAAATATTCGAGATAAGAAGATATTTCATAAATTGTATAATATTCAAAGGAATAGAGCGCAACTGCTCGCTTTGCAGATGAAGTCCACATGATTACAAGTGCTTTACAATTGCACATCGAGTGGCAACAATATTCTGTATAATAAAAGGTAATATTTCCTACAAAAGCTAGCCAAAGTTGGAGTATGTGAAATATCCTGAAGTTAAAGACTTTCATATTACAAATGGATAAATAGATTTTACATTTCTGCCGAATCAATTCTCACGCTACTAACTTCGGTAGAAATCCACCAAAGTGATAACCCTATTCCTTTGTACATGCAATAGTGTTAGTTGTTATTGGTGTATGTAGAAAAATACATTGAAATAATGCCGATATATTTGAGAACCCGTTTCCGGCTTTTATCTATGCTAGGAGCAGAAAAGCTATTGAGAGCATGAGAGAAAGACGAAGAGCATAAGTGAGAGAGTGAGCGCTTTAGTACGCAAGCGAAAAATATGCAATTGCTCATTCAGCTGAGCAGTGCATGAAGAAACAAAAATAATAACACACTCATAAGCAGGCTTAACTTTTTTGGAGACAGCGGAATTGCAAAACGGCAAAGTGGAAGTGCAACATAAAAAACAACAATCAGCATGACAAAGCATAAATAAGTAGGCAACAGCAAACAAGATGAGCAAAGGCGAAAAGCACTCCAAATATAGCAACAATATTGCCGACAGCAAAAATAGCACTATTGCAAAAACAATGAACAGCAAGAGCGGCGAGAACGACGAGAACGTCGTCTCACGTTAAATGCGAGCCATACAATGAAAAAGCCAACGATAGCAGCAACAATAGCAAAAGCAAAATAACTGAGCGGCTGAGATGGCAGACAGCGCACAATAGCAGCGCATAGCAGCAGTGGCAGAGGCATTAGCAGCGAACGAAGCAGCGTCAGAAAGGAAGGAAGCAAGTGAAGAAAAAAATATGTAGTATTTATGCGAAGCATACGTAGTGTATGACATTTGTACGTATAGGTGGATATACATACATATATATGTGTCTGTGGCATTGCGAATTTGTTGAGGCAGGTCCTGGCCAAACGAAAAATAGGTACAGCCAACGAACTCAAAGCAGCCAACACAGTCAGCGCACCAACAGCACACACATAACCAAACAAGAGGCAAGCTATCAAACAGGCATAGCCTGCCAGACATGGCAGCAACATGAACGTTGAGTGTACGTATGTCGTCGGTACATGTGTATGTATTTATGATTTGCACATAAGCATTTTGGTACATATGCAAGCAGCCAGCCGGCCGGCATTTACTCTTATATACTGGCTTATTGCTCAACACCCCTTTGTCACCCCTTTAGGATCGGTACTTGCATGCAATACAATGTTACATTTTGCTATTATAAATAAGTTAGGTGCGTATGTATGCAAATACAATGAAATGCAAATTCACATATACATACATACATACATATGTGAGAAGGCACTTGTATGTAAATGGCCAGAAAATTGTGAAACATAAATATGCGCAAATTTTATAGTAAGGCCGACTGCTTGATAGACAGTCGAATAGCTGGCGGACAAACAAACTGGCCAACAGTTAGACAGATAGTCAGACGATACGTCATTTGGGTGACAGATAGCCAATCAATGAAAAACAAAAAAAACCATTGGTGCGACAGTCCAGTAAGTGGGGAAAAGGTGAGTGAGCGCCGTACTGAGGCGGTGTGGTGAGACAGTGAGACAGTGTGGCATTTGTTACATTTCACGGTGAAATTGAGCAACAATCAGTCAAATTTTGCATGCCGCCGCTTGCAGGATATGCCCAAACATATTTACAATATACAGCGCTGTACATAATTATATATACATATATACATATGAACATAGTTACAATACATATTTCATCTGTCCGTAGTTACTACATATATACATATAATGCATATAAGTTTGTGTTTATTGTTGTTGCAATGCACGTCACGTATGTTTGTATGTATGTATGTATGAAGAACGCGTTGGAAGCATAAACGTTACTTGGCGAGCGAGCGACAGCAGCAACAGCAGCCACCGTAGACTTGCAACACTTTTAGTCATCCGCGAGCAATGTGTGGCCAAAGATGCTTTTGGCAATTGAAAAACGCAGACGTCACCAAATGCAAAAAAAAAAATAAATTAAAAAAAAAAACGTGTATAAAAAAATGATATTGGAAGCATTCATATACATATGTATGTATATATGTTCATCTGTATATGTAAATATAGAAAAAGTTGGAAAAAGTGCTGTCAATTGGAAAACAGAGTTTTTGTAGTATATTCGTGTATTTGTGAGTGTGCAACAATTGTAAAATGCTACAATAACAATGCAAAATGAAACTGTTAAAAACATATTCTGTGTGTGTATGTGTGTGTGTGTGTGCATTAAACGAAGTGGCTACTTACATATACATATACATATGTGTAGTGAAACACATAATATACTAAAATATATATGGCCATGCGTATATACATACGTAGTGATACCCATTTATGTAGAAGAAGATTCACTAAAAACAAATCAATGAACTCATTTGCATACTAGTGCTAATGTTTTTCCATAAATACGCATATGTAGCTGTGTGCATGCTTCTATATGTATGCACAAGTGTGGGCAAATAAAACGCTAATTCATAAATTGCAAAACATCACCCGACCGACGTTCGCAGATGTTCATATACATGTATGTATAGGTGTGTGTTTGTAAACACTTCCAGCTGTTCAGCAGGATGCCATACTTTGTTTAACTACAAGCAAAATGTATAATAGTAATGAATATTTCACAATTTTAACGAATGGAATAGAAGCGAATTATGTCTATCACGACTGATGCAGCATTGAGATTTTTTTTTTTATTTTTTTTTTTTCTTTTTGATTTTTGACAAACCCGAGAAGATTTTCTCGGCACATGTCTGGTATATAGTAATAAGATTTCCAGAAATTTTTTTAAGCTTATATTCAACTGCTTTGGAAGATCGCAGCAGTACATACATACATATAAACACAGTGACTCACAGCTTATTTGATGCAGCCAAAAAAAAATTATTAAAATATCAAATATATTTTATGGTATTTCCATAACAGAAACAATTTTTATAATTTTTTTTTATTGTTAGATAACATGTTTTATTTAAAACCAAAAATAAAAAAAAAACGTTTCTTCATAAGAAAGATATAGCAAATTAAAGTAATTCAGTTACAGTTTTGAGGTCACAGCTTAAATGATGCACTAAATTAAAAGTATTCAAAAAACATAAACACATTAATATTTCGATTTCATGATTACGGCTAATACTTAGTGGGGTATCCCTTTTGATTCGGAACAGCTTTTAACCGGGAATTCTAAGTTATACAAACTTTGCTGTATCGGAACTAATTTTATCTCATTCTTCCTGTAGTGCCCGTTTCAGATCAGAAGCATTAGAAATATTGTGGTTTCTTATTTTATTTTCCAGCACTGACCACAAATTCTAAATAACGTTGCAATCTGGATTCTATGCAGGTGTCTGTACTACATGTGAGCAGTTCCAGATAAGCCAAGTTTTTACAATACCAGATGTATGCTTGGGATCGTTGTCTTGGTAGAACCTAAACGAATCCCTAATACCCATTTTATCCGCACTTTTTACTTAATTATCTTTAGCAAATCCAGATACATCTCTTTATTCATGTTTTCTTCGATAAATATTCAATTTTCGACGGCTGAATAGGACATGCAACCCCATGTCATCACTCTGCCCCCACCGTGTTTAGCTGTAGAGCGCAAATTATATGGTTGAAGCGCGGTGTTTGATTTCCTCCAAACGCAGGACTTCCCATGAGACCTAGAATGGTTAAATTTGCTCTCATCCGCAAAAACAACGGACTTCCAGAACGAAATGTCTTTGTTCAAATGTTGGCTGCAAAACTCTATTCTTTGTTTTCTAATACGAGCATTAATCAACGGCTTATTTCGGGCAGTCCTTCCATGTAAATTTTCTTCGCGCAGAACTCTACGCTCTCTCGTTCAGAGTTACAGATCTTGCCTAAGTATTTTTCGACTTCGTTCGTTAATTTTGAAGCGCTTAAATCGGCGTTTTCTTTAACTTTGCGAACTATCCACCTCTTATCTGCATCATTAAATATTTCATTTGGCGCAGATCTGTCCTTGTCTTCTATCCTCTTTTCGTGGTGAAACCTTTCTATAATATGCTGGACTGTTGAGAAATTAATAGCAATAATTTCTGGAATTTTTCGTTGGCTTTTGCCCTCTTTATAATGACGAATAACGTCTTCCCTTTTTTCAAGTGAGGTCCGTTTTCCCATTTTAAAAAATTTAAATTTTTGCAACTATTCTTTACAAAAATTGTTTGAGAATGACTTAAGACGCTAAGCTAAATGAAAAAAATGCTCTTCACCGTTATTGCATTCTCAGAGAAAATATAATATAAAATACACTGCATCATTTAAGCTGTGGGCATATTTTGATGAGAAAACCATTTGTTTCTATAAACTTTCAGCAAACTTTGTTTTTGTTATTATTCTTTCTGCATTTTTTTATTACATTTAATAAACATCGAGTCATTTTCTTTTTTCTAAAAAAATATTACCAGCATCGAATTAGCTGTGAGTCGCTGTACTTAGCTAGTGCTAGTATCAAATATATTCTAAAAAATTTCTTATTCAAAAACACACATTTAGTAAATATTACTTTTGGAAAAAAGAAATTAATTATTTTTAGGCAGCGGCCTGGCTTGCATTTTCGCCTTTATCAAAGAAAAACTGTAAAATATACCGAATTTTCTTTTTGTTGACTTCCATTGCTAACACCATGTAACTCGCAACTGAATGGAATAAACAAAAAAACAGCAAAAGAAGTTTTTTTTAGTGTGAAATATCAACTTGAGCACGAGCATAAACTTTGAGTTGTTTGATCGATATTTTACGAGAAATCGATCACTATAGCCATCTAGCCGAAACTATTTTTTATCGAAGCAATTGTGAACGCCCTTTCTGTGATGCTCACAACATAGTATTTAAGTCAATTGTGTAACTAGTTTCCATTTTGATATTATAACTTAGATTGCAACTCATACTAAAATATTCTAGTTGAAGCCTTCCTCATTCTGTTGGAAAACTGTAGACTGAGATTTTTTCAGATGAACTTTATTTATATTTTTCCATTAAAAGCTAAGTGGCAATGCCAAAAGTTTTTTTAATTTTAATAATTTTTTAAGTTCTTTTCTTTATTTTAAGCTTTTTCCCGTTTTTAATGCATATCATAAAGATTTGATCGCAGTTCTTTTAAAAATTTCATGGCATTGCCATTAAAAAATCGGTTTGAAAAAAATCTTTATGCAATACCTATAGGACTCAGAAAGTCCTTTGGACTCCTCGCCATTAAATTTCCAAACTCGTAGCTATGTTACCGGTCACTGGATGATCGCTACACACGCGGAAAAGCTAGGGTTACCATTTAACCCCCATTGCAGAAGCTGTGGGGACCTTTCGGAGAAGGAGATTGTAGAGCATTTTCTCTGTAAATGTCCGGGTTTGGCAGGTAGACGATTAAGATCACAAGGTGTTCCTTTCTTCGGCAGCCTGGGGTAGTGTGCCAACCTAAATATATCAACAGCTCTGGCTGGCTGTAGATATCTGTCTGTTGGAGGTCTCATAATGGTATCAAAACGGAGCTTTAGTGCTACTTGAAGTGTGCCAGACTGGCATTTCAACCTTTTCACCTACCTACCTACCTACCTATATATTATGTATTTCAGTTTTATAATTATTGTAATTTATAATTTTCCAGTAAAGGTTAAGTGACAACACAAAAAAACAAAACAATATAATATCTTAATTCAATATTTCTTCTTTCTGTCTAATACCTTCCGTTTGATACTTATACCCTAATGTTCAATTGAGTTTTGTAATTTATTTCAGTATTTTCAATGAAAATTTGGTGGCAATGTCGATTTGCACAACTTCTGAAATATGGTAGCCGTTTGCTATTGTTGATTTCAGTAGTATAATAAATTTCAAACTTCTATTTTTCTATTGAAAGTTATGTGGCAACTCCATGCGAAATATTTTCTCTTTCTTAAAGCTTTTGTCTGTATTTTAACCATTTTCAGTCTGTAATGCTCATCCTAATATTGAATTAAGTTTTTCAATTAAATTTCTCAAAAATTACGTGGCAATGTTGTTCAAAAATATTTTTGCACAGATTTTTCTGAAATAAGGTACGTGATCTAATACCTATTTCAGTATTATAATTAATTTCAGTTTTTCTATTGAAGGTTAAGTGGCAACACTATGAAAAAATATATTTTTAAAATTAAATAATGTTTTCTTATTTTAACCACTTTTCGTTTGCTATACAAACCCTTGTACTCAATTCAGTTTTGTAATTAATTTTCACATTTTTCTTAAGAATTAGGTGGCAATGCCATTCAAAAATATTTTTACCGAAACACATTTCCTTTGATGTCCATAATATTTATCAAGTTATATAATTAATTTATATTTTTCCAGTTAAGGTTAAGTGGCAACACCAAAAAAAATATATATTTTTTTTATTAAATATTTCTTATATTTTCCGAACACCTTTCCCTTGATACTCGTATCCAAATGTTCAATTCAGTTTTGTATGCAATTTCGGTATTTTTATTAAAAATTAGGTGGCAATATCGTTCAAAAATATTTTTGCTTAAAAGCTTTTAGGCGTACCAAATATTCATTTCGGTTTTATAATTAATTTATAATTTTCTACTAAAAATTAAGTGGCAACGCTTTAAAAATATAATGCACAAAAATTTTCTGAACACATTTTCTTTGATGTCCCTAATGTTTAGTGAATGTTATAATTAATTTATATTTTCCAGTAAAGTCTAAGTGGCAACACCGAAAAAATATATATTTTGAATGACCTTTGCAATCTACATCTCAACATTTATACGATTTTGTATGCAATTTCTGTATTTCCATTAAAATTAGGTGGCAAAGTCATTAAAAAATATTTTTCCTTAAAAGTTTCCTAAAACACGCTTCCTTTGATGTCCATATTCTAATATTTATTTGCAATTAAATTCTATATGTACATAAAAAAGTTAAATGGCAACGCTATAAAAAAAAATTTAATTAAATATCTCTTTTTTTCGAACATGTTTCCACATACGCACATCCTATAATTCGCTTCAGTTTTGTATGTAATTTTTGTGTTTCTATCAAAAATTAAGATGCAATGACATACAAAAAATTTTACGTAAAATATAAAATTTTTGGAAATACGTTCTCTTTGATACCCATAGACTAAAATTTATTTCTCTAATTAAAATAAATTAATTTCGGTATTTCCATTAAAAGTTAAGTAGCAACGCCAAAAAAATATATTTTTTTAATTAAATCTTTTTCCTTTTTTCAAATATCTTTGGTTTGACATCCATATCCAAATATTCAATTCAATTTTGTATGCAATTTCTCTATTGGTGCCAATGTCATTCAAAAATATTTTACGTTACATATAGGGTGGGCCATGTAAAATTTGCTTTTTGAATCGGCTATAAAAAAAAAACTAATCAATATTTTTTCAAACTCTTTTATTTTGAAGGTTGAACATTGTCATTTATGAAAAGATGTAAAGATTTTCTTATACTCAGGAATATCGAAAAGTATGTTCCCAAAATTCTTCATAGCCTCTTCACACGTGCCCACAAGTGCAATGTTAAACCTCGGGGATTTCGCCATGAAAAATATCCTCATAAAATACCATTTGCCATTCAAAGTCAGTTTGAAACTGTAAGTCAAATAGGCGGAAGAGCTTGGCGAAACATCCAAAAGGAGTGTACGCACCAATTATGTACATATTTATTTATTTTTTTATGTAAATAGTTCGTCTTCAAAAATTCTTATTCTGCGCAAATATATCTACTGAATGTTTTCTGAAGTTTTCTTCGATTGTAAAATATGCGGAAGATGCAACACGGCTCCAAGATGATGTTACTAAATTATGTTGTTGGTGCCGTAACAAACTTACAAGCGAAGGTTTAGGTATATTTATCACATTCCATATTTTAGAGATATAAAGCTGAAGGAGGACCTATAGAATTCTCTTTTGAACTAGGTAAGGGTGAATAAACCACAAACCACTTTCATTTCTTCATCCCAAGAGCGAGGCTCCCAAAGTCTTATATTCCTTCCCTATAACGCTTAGGGTATCTCATATCCGCATTCGCTTCGTAGTACGTCGATGTCCTCATGCTTTTTCTTAAATATTCTGCACTATAAAATATACCATAATTAAATAAATCAGTAAAATTTGGTCAAAATAATTTTAATTGAAGAAATTACAGAAAATACTAGAATTCACTCCTACTGAAACATTTATAGAAAGTTTTCAACCTTTACAAAATTCACACTTAATTATCGATAAGTAAAATACAAAACTAGATACTACATACATTCGTGTTTTATATTTAAAAGCTTTTTTTCATGAAATAGCCTCATTCACATTTTATTTTACGCTTTTATTTGCGTTCACCGACAGTGTGTAAATAATAGTTGCTTTGTTCTTTTCCCAGCCACCTAAAGATGTATTCCTCTTGTTGCTGTTTTTGTTCTTAATTTGGTTGTCTTTGTTGGCGTTTGTTGTTGTTAGCCATTTGCCGGCATAACAATAAAAAGCGTATATCCTCAAATTCGTATTTGCTTATCCGCTTACTGTGCATTTAGTGACTTTGTTGCAGACACATAAAAATTCTGTTCCCATCAAATGTTGCTAAACAATGTTGCTAATATAGCTGCTAACGACGAGCTACAGCCACAATCACGAGCATTTCAAACAAACGTCATACGAACGTGCTGTTGCTGTTGGTGTGTGTGAGTTTGTGCTGTTAAGGAAAGTTGAGGAGTAAATATGAGTTTGCTGTAAATATGAGTTTCCCTGTATAAGTATATGTAAGTATGTATAGTGGTGCTTATGCATGTTGGTAGATATTAGATGTGGTTGTGTGACATTTGGGAAATATGGAAGGCACGGCGGTAGTATTAAAAATATGTGCGAGTCTCTTGGTTACAATGACTTTTCTTCTTGCCTGGAGGATGTTTCAAAATCTTTTTGTTGATTAATCAGTTGTAGATAATTTTTTAACAAAAATGGTTTTGCTTTCTTCAGTTTTATTTAATTTTTTTCAATTTTATTTTATTTAAAATTATTAATCCTAATCCTATACCTAAGTTAAAAAAATTGGTGTATTTTTGTGAAGTTAAACCTCTCTGGCTGTGATTGACTTCCCGCTAGTGTAAATTTAATATAAGAAATATTTTCTAATGCTAATATAGGGTTATCTAATAAGAGTTGTTATTTTGATATTCAAAGAAAAATGCTTTTTTTTAATATACCTAAATGATCGGATGTTTATTTCATTATAAAGATTAAAGTATGCCGTTAATAGTGGAAAGTAACATCAGGCAAATGACCACCACGACCACGCTTACAGGACAATATCCTTTTCATGCAATTTTCCATAACCGAATTGCAAAGTGGCTGCCCTATGCCCTCGATAGCTTCACGAATTCCATCTTTGAGGTCTTGAATCGATCCTGGGCTGTTGGTGTGTTGGCGTAGACCTTCTCTTTCACGTGGCCCCAAAGCAAAAAGTCACCAGGTGTTAAATCACAAATTGTGATTACCTTTTCGAGAGATAACACGGTCCGGAAACGTTTCCCGTAAAAGATCAATGGTTTCGTTGCTTGTGTGGCACGTAGCGCCGTCTTGTTGAAAATAAATGTTGTCCAGTTCAATACCATCCAATTCCGGCCATAAAAAATCGTTAATCATCTCTCGATAGCGCAATCCATTCACCTGTAATACCTGTTATTGGACAACCCTTACAACGGGTTGAATGTGGCACTCCACTTTGTTGAAGCTGGAGGTTAGTTGCCTCATATTTCTTGTTTATTCCAAAAATATTCAAGTTATGTATTGAATATTTATAAAGTGCGCCTCACTAAGACTAAGAAAGACTTTGCAGTGAATTCCTTATGTTTTAGCGACAGTTCCCAGCTCCCAACAATACATTTTTTGTTTGCGAATAATTTTGTCACTAAACAAATTTATTAAATTTTTTGGTAAACAAAAATATTTTGAGCGAAGACAATCTTTATTTCGAATTTTACTCTTTTCAATGTTTATCTGTTTTTTGCATACTGAAGCTGTATAGTTTACAAGTCAAATATGAAAATATACGAAAACTATAAATCTTCCGATGGGATGATTAATTCTGCGCCACTTTGTACTAGTTGCAGTGCCAAAAAACATTGTTATGTACTTTAATATTGCATATATGTCTGTGTAAAAAAAAATATTTATAAGTAAATTAAAAAAGAAAAAACCTTGTAAGTGGAAGAAAACACAGACCATCAGCAAAAAACTGTCAAAAACTAATACAAATTTTGAACCATTTCAAAATCGCGCTTTCTTCTTCTTGATTGGCGCGCAATAAAATTTAAAATTGTTTAAAAAACTTCGAAATTTTTATGCAAATTTGTTGAGCTTTTTTTTTTATTTGTTTTTGTAAGTTTGACCTTATAAATCAAGGTTTTCCTGGGATAATGAACTCTTCTTGAAAACAATAAATATTAAAATTAAATAAGAAATAAATGAATAGCCAAAACTAGTCGTTGTTTTTTTCGCCTCGAAAAAAAATTGAGAAAAAACACCTTTTTTTGAAGCCGACTGATAAGAGGCCCCCTTAAGCTCCTCTGCTACAGCCACTAAAGGCATTGCATCTTATAAATTAATCTTATTTTATTTTATACAGCACCTTTCAGCATGTATACTTAAATGTATATATTAATGGAAATTTTTTTTTAATTCTTTCCAGAAATTTTCACAAAGATATTCACCAAATGTTTCGTAGAGGATAGAACGCAGCATTCGGATCTACGGTACCAGAGTGAGACAGATCAATTGGCAAAAATATTCGACGGCTAGCTCACCAGCAACAATCTCCAAATTTTGTTTATCACGCGGCCGGGGAATGGACAGAAGATGTGCCACAAGTTTCAATAGGTATTCTTAAATAAATTCTTATTCCATCAGAGATTTTTAATTAATATGCATTTTTTTCTAGTTGAACAGAATTTCCAGCGTACCAGACAGATGTGATGATGTCTGCAGTCAGAAACGAGCAAAAATTGCAATTTAATTGGCCTTTTAATAGTCAACTCATTTCGATTTTGGTTGAAGCAAACATTTTCTGCCGCAAAACTTCCCAATAAATTGAGGCCAAGTCATTGCCCATTAACATACCCATATGCTATGCGAGCACCAGGTGGCTTTGTGGTCTACTTCTGGAAAGATGAGGCACGCGTCAACGTAGCGAGCGTTGGGTTAGTGCCCAAACGTACAGAGTCGCAAGATCTTACTGTCCACGTCTAGATTGGGGACGCTAGAGGGAATTTCAAAGACTTACAAAGCCACAGCTCTCGACTTTGCTGGGCATTGTCCGCGGGGAGACTTGAGATAGCTTCAAGTCCTTTCTGCAGACGCTGTCCATAGGATGAGGTGGAGACATCTCAGTTCCTTCTTCTCAGCTGCCCTGCTCTCGTCGGGCTAAGATTCAGGCCACTAAGTGGGGCAGACGGGACAGACTAGCAGGTACAGCACTCGGACCCAATTAAGTCCATTGCACTGCACTCGGGTTACCTTATTAATTTTTTTTAAATCTCCTAGACCTACGATGACATCTGAGTAGATCTTGTGGTGCCAAGGGGCCAAGGTGGTCGCTTCTTAACACATCAGTGCCAAATACGTCAAGCCTAATCCGAGCGAAGGCTGGGCAGATGCACAGAATGTGGTCCGCCGCCTCATCCTCCTCTCCACATGCTGGACAGAGTGCACTGTTTGAGATACCTACATGCCTACCTTTTCCATGTGATTTGCCCACAGAAAGTGACCCGTCATCAGTCCAACCAGCTGCCTAAAGTCCCCTCGGCTTATGGCAGGAGGAGCTGCGACAGTCTGTCGGACTTGAGAGGTAACATAAGTTTTGTCCATCTGCAGCCTCTCACTCAACCTGCCAAGCTCGCTTGTGGTTTAGAGTAATCCGTTTGCTAACTGTGGCTTTAATGGCCGCAGAAGGGAGTGGTAGAACGGACTCCGAGCCAAGGAAGTTGGACCACAGTTGAGCCTCTGGCAGCACCACACTGTATCTCTTGTCAAACACGACTCTAGGTGGCATGGAGTCAAGGGGCATGACGAGGATCGTTGGATCGAAGTCCATGCCTACTCTGTTGTGCAATGCCGGACAGAGACCGTGCCGATTCTCATTGTGCTTCAGCCTGCAGATGGCCTTCAAGGCTTCTCCTTGGATGAAAACAGCAAGTTGTGGTGGACCAATCAGATCATCTTATGCCGGGCCTAAAGTAGTCGGAAAAGGTCCGACACAACAGATGGCCACAGTGCGTTGTAGTCTCGATAAGGTCCTCCTGACTTCCACGAGAGGGAGTCTACTCATCCAGACCACTGATGCATAGGTGATAATAGGTCTTATCATAGCCGTATAGATCCATGGGAGATTGCTCGGAGATAGACCCCACGTTTTATCAAAAACACTCTTGTACTGCCAGAAGGCTGCCAGTGCTTTGGATGTCTTTGTTTCAAATATGAGTATTACTCAAAGAAATTTCATGCTAGCTGAGGCTGTCATTTAGCAGGCATGAAAAAGAAAAAAATATGAAATTTTTCGAAAAAGGCATTTCTGTACCTCGCTTCATTGGTAGGAGGGCAATAAGACGGACACAACTATTTGAAGACGAAGCTTCGCCTCGTTTACTGATCTATATAAAAAGAAGAGGAAAGCTGACGATGCGATTTATGAATATTTAAGTTCTTACGTCAGGGTTAAGATAATGCAGAAAGAACCACCACTTAGCTCTCAGTGAATTTGACAGCATCACTTCCTAAGCTAACGCAATTGCAGAGCTTTGTTGGATTTTTTTTTTACAATCATATTTTTTCTTTCTTTACTCTTTTCACTACTGTTCACATCATCCCAAACCAAATTTTTTAAATTCTGCTTTGCAGATGTTCGAAATTTGTACACTCTCCTCTTCGTTCTAAGATACAAATGATCAAGTCTCAAGATCGCTGCAGACAATTGATGAGCACTCGTCGAGAGATAAACCAGTTGACAAATTTCTACTTCACAACTTTGAGCGCTGCATCTCTTGTATGTCATTTAGTGTTGTCTTGTTGGAACTGCAATTGGCACATATCGAGGCTGTCGAGCTCTTAGCACAGAAACGTCTTTACATCGCTCTATATCGGGAACCATTGGCGGTTACGGTGTCTGCTTTCTGATTTCAAGAAGTAATCAATTTTTGTAAATCCATTGTTGACATAGCCGCTGAGTTAAAAATAGGCCAGCTTCTGAGATGATAATTTTTGGCCAAAATTCGGATCTCCGGGCAACATTTCTAGTGCTCCATTAAAGAAATCCCGCCGATTTTTATGGTCGCCTGTCTTCAATTCTTATGTCAGCATAAGGCGGTTACTCACGCGTAAACTTTTCCATGGTGTGATGAAATACCTGTACACTGAAGTTATGATGGTGAATGAAATTCATAAGGAAATTCACATTGCATATTAAGAACTGAGCCGGAATTCTGATAATATTTTTTTAATAATTTTCCGGCAATCGACTAGCGTTAAACGATGAGTGGTAAATAGTTATTATTTAGGCACCGTAACATTACGTTTGGTTCATCCCGTAGCGCTCGTTGTGGTTACCAAAAGTGGCCCACTGGGCACATTTTATCATGGCCTCAACCTTCATAGCACAAAAGGTGAGGTCATAACAAACCTTACTGAATATTTTGACAGGTAGATGTTATTGGTAACTTTTACAGGTGTGAAAACTTGATAATTGGAAAAAGTATAATACCTAACTGGTCACCCTAATTGTTAATTATTCTCATATTCTTTCATATATAACAAAAAGTGGGTTCGGCCCACGAAATATTGCAACTTTTTTATTTGCTTGATACCTTCTTGCTCTCGCTCAGCTGATAATCTGCCCGAATAATGCTGAAGTTATTTTGCATAGAATTTGACATTTGAAAGAGTCAGAAAGAAGTATGCAGATTTAGACCTATATAGAAAATGGCAAATACGAGGAAAGTTCTTTTGTAGGTTGCGACCAATTTCTAAAATATTTCTTGTTGTAGTTATACGAGTAAGGTTTGGAATTCAATATTCGCTTTGTCCAGTACTTTCACCCCATGAACCGCTTTATCCCATTATTTTGAATCAAACTCGTTTGGAAAAACCAATTCATGACTGATTAACAATTCCAATTGAGTTTAATTTTTCGATACAAAAAAAAAAATGTTTGTATTTGATTATTTTTTGCAATAGAATTTATTAAATACTTACTTTTCGTAGTTCATCTCAATTTCGGGGGGCGAACATTTTTACTTTGCTAGTAAACAGCAATGGATTTTTAACATTTTGCTGATTAAACGTGCGACGTTGCCAATATTGCCGGAATTTTCATCGAGAACGTATTGCTGTTTCCTCAAAACAACACTGCCGCAATCACGAGCCGAAAATAATCTTTTTTTAAAATTTTCTTATTCTTTACGAATATTTTGTGATTTAAAAATTTTGAGCGATATCTATAAAATATATTATAAATAATCACATTTCGAGCTTTCGTTTTAAGGACAAAATCCACAACATCTTCGCAAAAAAAAAAATCGTCAAAAATCAACGAAACTTTTCAGCCACTCCAAACTTGCACTTTATTGTACCAAAATTCTACGGGCTCTAACCCTGCATGCTCGAAATTTTTCTGAAGCTTCTGATTAACAGGTTTGAAATTTTGATGAGAATTTGTTGTTTGTTAATTTGCGCAAAGTTTGAAACTTGGATTTATATGATTTATGGTACATATGTAGGAGAATGAACAACATTTTCTTTGACAAATTATTAAATATAAATAAGGAATAAATAGATTTTCAAAACTTGCCAATAAGTCCCCGTGCTGCAGATATGAAACACACTTTAGCTCTATATGTAACACATGGGCTGTAAAGTACCGGGCCTAACAAAGAATACCCGTTTTGTTTTTTGGTTCAAAATTATCTTTGTTCATCAACGTAATTTACATCAAGAACAACGCAATCATTCCACCGCCGATCTAACATTTCAATACTACTTTTGTACAACGAGTTATCTTTTGCCTCAAAATAGGCCGCAATTTCAGCGATAACCTCTTCATTCGAGCGAAATTTCTTACCGGCTTGCATTTGTTTGGTTCTGCGAATAGTCAGTAGTCGCTGTGAGCCAAATTTGGGGAATGCGTTGAATGCAATTCGAAGTTCGATTCATGTTGCTTTGCCAGTGTTTTGATTGATTTGTGTCTGACTTATTTTTGGTCAACGGAGAGCTCAAATGCTCATGCAATATAAAGCCCATTCTTTCTTTTGACATCTCTACGATGTCAGCTAACTCACGCAAGTTCACATTTTGATCATTCAAAACGATTTTGTGCATTTTTTGATGTTTTCTGGTGTCTGGTGTTACCGCCTCATTTGGACCTCCACTGCGTTGTGCAACATCAGTGTCCCTACGACCACGTTTGACATCAGCAAACCATCATTTTATTGCTGTTTCTGATGGAGTGGAGTCCACATAACATGTTTCAAGCCATTGCTTCGCTTGAACGATATTTTTTCCCATCAAGAAACAGTGTAAAATTAAAGCACGAACTTTTTTTTGCACCCATTGTTTTGAGAATAACAAAAGTAGCGCCACCCTTAGCCCAATAACTCACGAACTAATGAACAGAATATAGTGAAATTTTAACAGCTGTCTTTTTAAGATTAGTACTAACTGAAAAAGAGGTGAAATCAATAAAACTAGTGCCGCCTATGTGTTAGGACCGTAGCTTTTCATCCCATGTGTTATGTGTAAGGAGAGTTGAAGTAAGTTAAGCTGACTTGAGGCATGATATTTTTCGATGGAGTTTTTCGATCTGTCAAAAAAAAAAAAAAAAAAATTAAAACCTAATTTTTATGTATTTAATAAAAATCAAGAAGTGAATTTTACAATCGATCAAAAAAATAAGCTTTCAAAATTAATGATTATTATCAGTATTTTTCAAGAATTCGATAAATTTAAAATAATTCTGTTAAAAAAATATAACAACTCACAAAATAATCATTATATGAGAGTGAAAAAAGAACACTTGAAGAATGCCTTTTTTTATTAAAAAAAATTAAAAAAAAACTCTGAAAATTATTATTAACATTTATTTGAATTTTCAAAAATTCCTAAAATAACGATTAAACAGCAATTTTTTGACAAAATTCATAATGATTGCGGTCCATAGCCACAACTATTGAAGCTCGAACACACCCAATGCCACTTCATACTACCTTCCTTATTACTTTTCCTATATAAGGGGACTTATTAGCTCTGTTAGGACAAATTCATTTTGATTTTTTTTTTTTTTCATTCAAAGAACTGCATTTCTTCTTTCCATTTTTGAGCAGTATTTATAATATGTACTATACACCTTGCCAAAAAGGCTGTTAGTCAAAAGTTTTTCCTGCTGGATCTGTCCAAATATTGGAAGAATTCTAACTCTGTGCCAATTCAATTCCAGGAATGCAATCGCCAAACTTCTCATCAGCTGCTCGGAGGATCTGCAAATACGCCATCGATAACGATTACGTCTACGATTACGATTGAATGGTGCATACTTGTCTATGGACCATTAACAGAAACCCGTAAATCCGAACTTGTGCTGTTGTTTGTGTTGCAAGACCGGCATTATGGGAGTCTGTCAATGTAAACAACGTGTTAATGGAACCAAAAAGAGAGAAGAAAACAAAGAAAAATCAAAAAAATTAAATCAAACGCAAGAAAAATATCTCCACAAGTTAGAGACAACTAGCGAGACTTTCTGCTACTGGGGTGCGGGCGGGTTGGTTGGTTGGTTCCAGCAACAGTAGTGCAACATTTCTCTGGCAAATTGAGGTAGTAGGTTGTATAGTAGTATTAATGGCATGCTATACAACGTGCTAGCTTTCTTTGCTTGACACCAAGCAGCGATTTTAAGTGCCTTAAAAAATTGAAAACTAAGCAAAGAAACTAGAAAAAGTGCAAAATTGTGATACATATACACGCACGTATGGCTATCAAGTGATGCAAAATGTTATTTAAATGACAAAACAAAAAAAATACAAAAAAAAATACAAAAAAGAAAATAATTCTTATTACTTTTCCAAGTGCAAATCAATTTGTATGTAATGCTCGTATTGTGTTGTATTTGAGTTGTCACACATACATATGTATGTATGTATATGTATAAGTTTTTTTTTGTTTTACGTTAAGATGTGTTTGTATGGCTGATTCCCTGAGACCCTAACTTGTGACTTTTTACATCAGTTTCACAAGTTTTGATCTCCGGTATTGGCCGCAAACTTGCTGTTTTTGTGTGAAATTCGTAATACATTACATATCTACATTAGCAAATCATGCGCTCATACATTGTTTCATGTCATCTAACCTCGCATAAACATAACTGTACTCATATTTATGTATGTACCTATTGAAGTATTTATGTAAGACAAGTAAGTTTTGTGGCGAATGCAAAATAGTTTTATTCATTCATACTAAAAATTACTAATAATTAAGGAGAAAAAGTGTGTCACGTGTATTCTTTAGACGCCATATTCTTAACTATAATAAAAATGCAATGTTTTATAGAAATATTTTTTTTTGTTTTGCAAATTCATGTCCATGAAATATTTTTGAGTATGAAGTTACTTAAATCAATTCGCGTTCCATGAATAGGTCTCAAATTTTATGTCCTCCTACATCTATGCATAGCTATTTTTTATTTTCTTTACATCCAGCCCTTTACAGCTATTTATGAGGTATAAAAATTATGTATCATTCGAAAGGGCCTTTGATGCTGAAGGGAAAAAAATTAGTCAAATGTAAAATTAGTTAAATTAAATGCAATGAAGTCAATTAAGGGGTTACATGGGCTTCGTCGGGTAAAAAAAGGCCTATTAAAATTTTTTTTCTATGTAAAAAATTATTTATTTAATTCAAACTTTTTTCTGTCTTATAGATATATGTATATTTAAAGAATAATTTCTGAAATTTTCAAAAAAAAAAAAAATTAAAACTCCTCCATTGTGACGTCATTTCCAGTGACCCCTCGAAAAAAAGGTGCGTCCGCGTTGTCCTGATAGGCTCATCAAAAATGAAAAAACAAAAATAAGTGTTTTAGTTAAGACCATAAACTCGTGCTTGAACGAAGGAAAGAAAAAAAGTAAAAATTGGAATTTTGGCAGACATTTTTCCAAAAAAATTAAAATTTCAGTAAAATTTGCTTGATATTTTTTTTTTTAAATAGTTGTAGATAATTGAAAAAAAAAACAAAATCCTTCGTTCAAGAACGAATAAATTGTATTTCAAACATCTGTGTTAAATTTCATCAAGATCGGTTGAGTAGTTTTCGAGAACATTTGACAACCGACTTTGAAAACACGGTTCCGAGAAAAACGCGTTTAAAGTTTTGAGTAACAATAAAAGTGGCTTGGAGCGCACACATTCCAAAGGCTGTATCTCCGAATTTATTATTCGGATCGACTTGAAAATTTAGGATAATATTCCTCAGATGTTGTAGAAATTAATAAGCCAAAAAAAAAAAAATCGATTTTTTGAACCAACGAAACCCATGTAACCCCTTAATAATAATACTAATATACTGATGAATATCATTTACTTTATATATGCCTCCTAAATGTATGCTTTCATATTATTAGTGCGTTAAAGAAACGGTCCGAAGCAGCGATTCAACAATTCAAATCTGCCTCGATTACTTTGTTGCTGGTTTCACAATAAAATTTTCGTCAAGTGAGTGCGAGCAGAGTGATAGAGAGCAGAAAAGTGGCGAATAGCAGAGGCCTAATAATGTTTAGATCAGAGGTCGGCGAAATTGAAAGTGAAATTTTATTAGTGAACGTAGAATAATAGGAAATTGTGTTAGTGATATTAAAAAAAAAAACAACACCTCCAGTACATATTTAGCTTCATTGCAATCATAACCATGAATAACATCGGAACATCCACTAATTGGAAGAGCGTAAGAATACGTGTGATGAGCGCTCTGCTCTTCTTAGTAAGTTTTGCCGACCACTGATTTAGATTAAGGTTCATGCACTGAAGATGGTAAATGTGGATATGAAGAAATTAATAAAGGCAAAGACAAAAATAAAGAAACGTAGAGTTAAACAGAAGGTAGGTAGGTAGTTAGGGTGGCTGTCGCAACGACACACTTTGACCTTTCGCAGGTCCATTGTGATAAACAAAGTTGAAGATAAATTTAAATACTTAAGGGGTTACATGGGTTTCGTGGGTTAAAAAAATCGACTTTTTTTGGCGTATTAATTTCTACAACATCTCAAGAATATTATCCTAAATTTTTATATATATAGTTTCGGAGATACAGCCTTTGGAATGTGTGCGCTTCAAGCCACTTTTATTGTTACTCAAAACTTTAAACGCGTTTTCCTCGGAACCGTGTTTTCAAAGTCGGTTGTCAAATGTTCTCGAAAACTACTCAACCGATCTTGATGAAATTTTACACAGCTGTTCGAGATACAACTTACTCGTGCTTGAACGAAGGTTTTTTTTTACTAGTTGTAATTGAAAAAAAAACCTTCGTTCAAGCACGAGTAAGTTGTATCTCGAACAGCTGTGTAAAATTTCATCAAGATCGGTTGAGTAGTTTCCGAGAACATTTGACAACCGACTTTGGAAACACAGTTCGTCAAGCAAATTTGACCGAAATTTTAATTTTTTTTTTGGAAAAATGTCTGCTGAAATTCCAATTTTTACTTTTTTTCTTTCCATCGTTGAAGCTCGAGTTTATGGTCTTAACTAAAACACTTATTTTTGTTTTTTCATTTTTGATGATCCTGTCAGGAGTTCTGCTGACACCGCGAACGCACCTCTTTTTCGGGGGGGTCACCGGAAATGACGTTACAATGGAGGAGTTTTAATTTTTTTTTTTAATTTCAGAAATTATTCTTTAAATATGTATCTATATGACAGAAGAAAGTTTGAATTAAATACATAATTTTTTAAATATTGTAGAAAAAAAAATATTGAAAATAGGCGTTTTTTTACCCTACGAAACCCATGTAACCCCTGAAGGAGCTCGGCTCATTTGAAATCTTGTTTTTGGATGTTTCTTTAAGGGGTTAAAGGAAGTCAGAATTTTCAAAAAATTGAATTTTTTGCATTTTCTTAAAGAATAATATTGTACCTTAAAAATATTGTATGAAAATTGTATGTCATTCCGATAAATACTTTTCGAGTTATTCAGCAATTAACAAAGGGCGCTCGGGCGCTTTGGCGCTCGACGCAAAACTTTAAATTCGTTTTTCTCAAAACTACAATATATTTTTTGAACTGGTGATCACTGTAACTTAAAAACCGCTTGGTGGATTTCAATAAAATTTAAACTGCTTGTGAAAAATATAAAAAACTCTGAAAAACATAAAAAAACTCGTGCCTGATCGAATATTTTGTTTTTCAAAAATTTCGATTTTTTTTTCAATCTGATCGGTTTTTTTCTCGAAAATCTGAAAAAACATTTACTGAGGCCGCCATATTGTTAATTTTGCCAAAAAACAAAGCTTCGATAAGGCACAAGATTGTCTGTTAATAAAACTAGTTTCTCTTGTTCGATTGATTTTAGATGAATCTCCAAGGACTTGTAATGATCACCGCAAGGGGCTTCTGGAGAAACGGGTTCCACACAAACAGCGATGACTTTTACAATTATTATTATTATTTTTTTTTTTCAGATTTTGCTTAAGCCAATTCGAAATATGATGTATTAATGCTATGTTTTTATTTTTGTAAAATAAAGCGACTGACTAGCAAAAAAAAATTGAAAATCATCATTTTTCCGGGCCTCTGACTACCCTTAACCCCTTAAAAGAGCGTACAACGGAAAAGAAAAATATTTTAATTTCCCTTTTTATTTTATTTTATATTTTGATCTATTGTTAAAAAATAAAAACTTTTTTTGGCCATACGAGGCTCGTCAAAAAGTTGTCAGCCTTCAAAAAATGGTCTTTCAAAATAAGGTATGTCGACACGGATTCCGGGACTCAATCAACAAGAGTCAGAAATCAAAAAGACAAAACGGGTTCTCGTTCAGTATGAATGAGAGTGAACTACTTTAATGTAGTAGTCCGGTGTAACGACCGAAATTTCGACGTT
The DNA here is from genome assembly GCA_037575425.1 of Anastrepha fraterculus. Taxonomy (NCBI): domain Eukaryota; kingdom Metazoa; phylum Arthropoda; class Insecta; order Diptera; family Tephritidae; genus Anastrepha; species Anastrepha fraterculus. The sequence goes on from JAYXIM010002636.1 coordinate 60,194, forward strand.
TTTTCATGAATCTTTTTTAAAAAGAAAATAAAATGCGATCGTTGTAAAGTTTTTACATGTTTCTATTGGTGTTTTGAAGTATATAAACAATTTTTTAAAGTTAATTTTATATTAATTTGTTTAAAATTTTTGACATCAAAGTGGAGACCTTAAAAAAAAGATGAGTTGGTTCGGGGAAACACACAGGCTTCCAAAGTCATCTGAAATAAAAAATTCAAAGAGATTATTATTATTCTGTAGACTTTATTTTAGGTCTCGAACCTAAAATATATATAAAAATATAAAAACAAAAACAAAATGGCGGACTTGTGAAAAAAGTTCTCAAAATCTAATTTTGTTCTTCATAAATTGTTTAAATTAAATAGGGTATTATTAAAAAATTAAATGTTTTAAAGGTACCGGATCTAGATATGTGTGTCTAAAATAACGGGTTAAATTTTTTGCCAAATCGGTTAAATAGTTTTGAGTCAGTGATTCCCCGAAATTTCGAAAACATGGGTTTGAGAAAAACGCGTTTAAAGCTTCGATAATAAAAGAGGGGAGGTCAGAACAGCTGCTGCTGGCGTGTCACACGCTTTCATACACACGCTCTCTTATTTTAGCTATAACTTTAAAAATAATTAAAATTTCTGTCTGAAATTTTTATGGTATATTTTTAAGATGTTTTTCTTGCGAAAAATGTAAAAAAAAAATCGATTTTTTGAACCCGTCACACCGGGCTACTATCTTAAAAAACAATAAAAAATTTGACAAAATGGCGTACGTTGAAAGATGAAAAACCGTGTTTTAACCCTTTTTTGACTTTAAAGCTCCGAAAAAACTACTAAGAAATTTTTGTTTCGCATGATCGTAATTCACACGACAACAACATCAATTCTACATCATTTAAATTTTAGTTCATGAAAATCGGTTCAGTAGAACTGGCTATATCTGAGTCCATAGTCCACGTGAAGACCATTTTTTGAAGGCTGACAACTTTTTGAAGGAACCTTGCATGGTCAATGGCCAAACAAAAATTTGCATTTTTTAATCAGGAATCAGGAAATAAAATACTCAAAACAAAAATAAATAATCTTTTTTCGTTTCCATTTTACGCGCTGTTAAGGAAACACCCAGAAAATACCATTCCGAATGAAGCGAGCCTTAACAAACGTCCGTTCCCGAAAATAATAAGAAATCAGTCGCATCAAAAACTTTAAATTTGAGGAATTTATGCAAAAATAATTATAAAATTAAGAACTAAAATGTATTGGGATTCAGATTTTACACATATAAATGATCACACTTATTTCAAATTTTTAAATAATTAATTTTAAAAATATATTTACACTGAAGGTTAGCTGGCAACCTTATTAAAAAAATCTCTGATAACTGTCAAAAATAACTTTCATTCATGGGTATCGAATTGTGACATTTAATTCAGTTTGTAATTGTTTTTTTTTAATTTATGGTAAGCCGGATACGATTATTCATGCTGTTCACAACTACTCATATTATGTACACTGCATACAAAGTGGCGCAAAATTAATCACCCTAACGGAAGATTTATAATTTTTCCAAATGGCGCCATACGTCAATCATATTTGACATTTGTGAACTAGAAAGCTGCAGTATACAAACAGGGAAGCAATGGAGCGCGTAAAGGTTGAAATAAAGATTTCCATCACTCGAAATCACTTTTTTTGTTTGGTAAAAAGGTTATTAAAAAAACAAAACTGGATGATTAATTTTGCGCCACTTTGTACATACTCGCTCACTCATAAATCGCAACATAGCAATACCATTAGACGAGATATTTCATCCTCTTTTTAGGTATAAAATACTCGCTTTTTCTGTATAAACTCTGCAAAAGTCAAGACCAAAGCTTTATAGCAGACATATTTGGCATTAGCCGATCCAACAGGTGAGGAAAAACGATAAGTAAGTAAATTAATATGCCAACTTATGTTACTAATATTTTTCATACTTACAGTATTAAGCAGAAAAATCTTGAAACTCTTATACATGATGGAAAAATAAGTTCTAAACTTGGATTAGGAAGGTATCTGGAATTACGACAAACCACGCACATCCAGTGCTTTAAGAGTTTTTCTTTCCATGAGAATAGTTTTCAAGCCAGCCATGAAAGCTAATCACATGAAGAATCAAATGAAAGTAAAATTTCTTATAAAATGCGCCAAAAAAATGAAAATATGGTGTTGAAGTCGACTTATCTCTTCTTCATATGAACACGGAGCAGCCAATGCACAAAATCGAAGCCTATGCGCAGGGGCAAAACGTCGCTGTGCTTGCAGTGATATGCGTAATAGGGCTTTTACAATGGGTCCGTTGCATTCGTTGGTGCAACGAATTTGACTGATGTGACGTGTCAAATGTACCGAGATGCCGTAATGAAAGTATTGCAGCATACATACAAAAAAAAGATGTTTTTTTCGTGGAAGCAAGTATTATATTTTTTTGTGTATAGCAGGTCTTTGTTGGCTGTGAAACATAAATTTAATGCTTACTAATGCTTTAATGCTACTGAAACGAAAGAGAATTTTACCATAACTTTGACCATAACTTTGAGAACGGAACGCACATTAATTTTTCAGGTCAACTTGGTTAAGCCTAGCCTTTTTCTCTACTGTTTGAAGCTTTTCTTGAAAAGATAAGAGTTCATTTGAATTGACTCATTTAAGGGGGGGTAGGGTTTAGCGCTAAAAAAAAAACACTTTTTTTTTAATTTTTTACAGAAATATGGCTTAAGATACTTTAATAAAATCAGTTGCATGTTATTGTAAATCTTTTCACTAAGTTTTTAAAAAATATTAATAATAAAATATTGACAAATAAGCCCATGACAGAGTTTTTTTGGAGATATGTTATTCGAGAGGTGCTCTGCGGTGCCAATCGGCATTCGTCGTAGAATCATCTGAAACTAAAAAAGTCGAATTTTTCAGTTAAAGTATGACGTAATGCTCCCCCCTACATTAATAAAATTTTTTTTTTTTCATTTTTGTAGTTTTGGTGGCAAAAAAACGTAATACGAGCATTTTTGGCGAAAAATTTCGCCATATTTGTAAGTGAAAAACAACCTTAAAAAAAAAAAATAAAAAAAAACAGTGTAGGGGGAGGTATTTTTGATTTAGAAAACGTGTGCCAAATTTGAAAAGAATCGGTTGAATAGTTTCGGAGTTGTGATTGGCACCGACTTTTAAGAAGTCGTTTCGGGAAAAACGCGTTTGAAAAAATTACTCTGAGAAATTATCGTTGCTCCGCATTCGAGGTAGAGTGCCTACAAAGGCTTTAACTTTGAGAGTTCTGCTCCGATCCACTTAAAATTTTTACACAACATTCTTGAAATGATTTACTATAAGATGAGTGAAGAAAAAAAATTTCGATTTTGTGACCCTACCCCCCCCCCCCCTTAATTTAAATTATACTTGCTAACGCTTGGGGAAAAGAAGAGGCATATATTATATTTTAAAATTAAATAAAAATGAAGCTTGAAGCTTTCAATTTCAAATAAAAATTCATAAAAAATTTAATAAACACTTTTTTGATGTGCCAACTTCACTCTTAAAATCACAACCTAAAATAATATAGGGGAATTCAATTTTTATGAACAACTAATCGCAAAATTCGTAATTTTTCTCATGAAAATAATCGTCCGAAATCGTCGTTCTCATGAAATGGACGTCCTGTGAGAATATTTCTCCGCGTTCGAAACAATTAGGCGTTCATAAATCAACTAGTTGCAGGATTTTACCTGTAGAGGTGCTCGGGTGGACATTTAAATTATGTAATTTTTCACATGTAATTGACAAGTGCCGTATTTTGAATAAAAATAGTGAAACCTGATAGAATCTAAATTTTTACATTTTTTATTTTAAAACTACATTTAAGCGCATCTTTTGAAGTATGGCACATTTTCGGATCCTGAATCGTTCAATGCAAACAGTGCAGTATTTATTAATTATTATTATTTTATTTTTTTCTTCATCATCATCGTTTTCTTTATCTTCCAGTGGAGCATGGGGTCTTAGCGTCTTTTTTTAGCAGAATAAAGGACCCAGGAAACCAGACATCACTCACAGTGCAACTCTTAGGCAGCTGATTTAGAATAGATTTACAATCGATTGCCTCTTTAGATGAAGTGCTCTGGCGCTGTAGAGATTTTATGGTAGTTTGACTGTCAGAGCAGATAGTGATCGGTTGTGCTACAATATACGAGGTGGCTCCCTTACACCTATTAACTCAGCTTGAAATGCGCTGCAGTAGTCAAGTGGCTGTATGTAATATATTTTGCTGTCGGTCAAATTCGTTGCCGTAACGGGCAAAACAATCCCATTGGGACGGGCCCATTGCTAACAACTCTTAGGCTGTGTATGTAGATGCTAAAATAACTCATTTAATTTTAAAGTTAAAGACATACAATTAAGCACAAATGTAGCTCGAAGCTTTGCATTTTAAAAGAAAGTTCTTAAAAGTTTGTATAAATATGATTTTGATGCACCAATTCTATTCTCAAAGCCTGAAAATAGTGTAGAGCGATTCGCTGACAAGTGATCCAAGTATTTTGGACATTTTCGTAGCTTTTTCGACAAATTTATTTATTTGTAGGCTTGAGCTTGATAGGAAGTAAAGTGAAATTTTTTTTAAATATAATTTAATAATTTTGAAATTTATTCAATGTTGATGGTATAGAATTTTGGTGTAGAATTTTTGAAAGTTAAATATTAATTTGAGGAAAAAGAAATACATTATTTTCTCGGTAGATGGCTGTAGTGATCGATATCTCGTAAAGTATCGATCACACAATTTAAAGTTTATGCTCAATGTCAAGGTGATATTTTACAATAAAAAATTTCTTTTGCTGTTTTTTGTTTATTTCATTCAGTTTTGAGTTACAGGGTGTTAACAATCGAAGTCAACAAAAAGAAGATTTGGTACATTTTACAGGCAGGCCGCTGAAAGTGTGAATGGTCTTTATGGAGCCGGTACTGTATCAGCTAATTACCTTCCATTTTGGTTTCTTCGAATTCGTTTAGGCATTTTTGATGTGAAACAAAACATTTATGGTGAACTTCGTAATAGTGTTTTTTATATTATTTGATATTTCGCAGATTTGCCGACTGAGGTTGATAATAAATAGTGATCAGATTCGAGGTACTTTTTCCAATAGGCGTTTTTTTTTTTAACAGATCACGCGTGACTACTGTCAAACTAAATACATAATTTTTTTCAGTATTCATTGACATTTCATCATGGGCAGACTTACGCCTCAACAACGGTCACAAATCCGTACATTTGTATTACGAAAGTCGACGCTCTGTGAGATGTATTATTCACGCATCAACGGCTATGTCAATAAGTAAAATTGCAATATTTGGACTGAAGAGAAACCCGAAGACACTCAAGAAAAGCCGTTACATCCTTTGAAGACAACCGTTTGGTGTGGCCTATAGGCTAGTGGAATCATCGGCCCATCGCACTATGATAAACAACTTCTTGTGTGTGATATCACATCTTTGGACTTTTATTTGTGGGGATATGTGAAGTCTAGTCCGAGGCTTCGGTTTAGTCTTCATTGAGGACGGATTTTTACGTGGCGGATTCAAAACCCAACGCATAACCAAATATCCATGCTGGGTTGATGCGCCTTCTCACAGAAGCTCGCTCTCAAACGAATGTTCGGGAGCTGTTCAGAGAATACTTGAGCGAGGCGCGGAAGTTGTGAACTGCTTGGACCGCATGCAGAAGACTCGTTCTGGCCACACCCAAGTAAATGACAAACAGGAACTTTACTCACTTGCGTGGACTTTTACACATGGAACCATCTTCCAAAATAAAGGGGTTTCCAATAACAGGTGTTAGGAGTTAAACAGGAGAGATGATTAACGATTTTTTATGACCGGAATTGGATGGTATTGATCTGTGAAGGTTTATTTTCCACAAGGGGGCGCTACGTGCCACATAAGCAACGAAACCATTTATCTTTTACGGGAAAAGTTTCCGGACCGTATTATCTCTCGAAGAGGCGATCACAATTGGCCACCGAGATCTTGTGATTTAACTCCTTGTGCCTTTTTTCTTTGGGGCCACGTGAAAGAGAAGGTCTACGCCAACACACCAACAGCCCAGGGTCGATTCAAGACCTCAAAGATGGAATTCGTGAGGCGTTCGAGGACATAGGGCAGCCGCTTTGCAATTCGGTTATTAACAACATACCTTCATTTTTATAATGAAATAAACATCCGATAATTTCTATTAAAAAATATCATTTTTCTTTGAATATCAAAATAACACCTCTTATTAAATAACCTTTTCCAAGTGCTTTGTGAATAAACGAAAGAAAGTTATTCACGAGATACCGACCGAAGTCCTCCAGCGAGTCATTCAAAATTGGTGTTTGAGGCAGTTGGCCGAATTATGCCTCAACATTTGAAAGAGATTATCTGCAAAAAAACATGTCATAAATGGTTCTACACAAAAATAATAATGACCAATTAATTTCAATTTTCGTTGCTTTATTTCAATTTATTGGGTTGGCAACTAAGTAATTGTGGATTTCACTCATAGATGGCTTCAGTTGAGTTTTTAGGTTTGCAGACGTAGTACAAATGTAAAACACATTTTGTTATTTGATAGTTGGCAATTCAGCTGTTAATCAGTAAAAAAAAGTGTTTTGATCGGTTGCGTAGTTTGCGTTTTGCGTTCGTTGAAAAATGGAAAGCCAGCACGAACATTTTCGTCATATTTTGCTTTTTTATTTCCGCAAAGGGAAACCCGCATCGCAAGCTCATAAAAAGTTATGTGCTGTTTATGGTGACGAAACCTTAAAAGAATGGCTGTGTCAAAATTGGTTTGCAAAATTTCATTCTGGTGATTTTTTACTCAAAGATTAAAAACGCTCTGGTCATCCAGTTGAAACTGATGACGCCCTAATCAAAGCAATAATCGATTCCGATCGTCCGAGTACAACACGTTAGATTGCAAAGAAGCTTCATGTATCACATACATGCATTGAAAATCACTTAAAACCACCTGACTATGTTCAAAAACTCGATACATGGGTTTCTCACGAACTGAAAGAAATACATTTAAAGCAACGCCTTCACAGCTGCGATTTGCTAAAGGGACGTAACGAAAATGATCCATTTTTAAAACGACTGCTAACTGGCGATGAAAAGCGGATTGTTTACAATAATATCAAGCGGAAAAGATCGTGGAGCAGGCCAGGTGAACCAACTCAAACAACAGCAGAAGCGGATATGCATCAAAAGAAGATTTTGTTATCAGTTTGGTGGGATTATAAAGGAATTGTCTACTTTGAACTCTTAGCACCAAACCGAACGATCAATTCTGATGTCTACATTGAACAACTAACGAAATTAAACAATGCAGTTGAAGAAAAGCGGCCCGAATTGACAAATCGAAAAAGTATTATATTCCATCATGACAATGCAAGGCCACACACATCCTTGGCCACTCGGCAAAAATTATTTGAGCTTGACACATCCACCATGTAGTCCTGACCTTGCACCATCTGATTACTTTTGTTTCGCTCTTTACGAAACTCCTTGAATGTTAAAAATTTCAATCCTGACGATGATGTCAAATCGTACCTGATTCAGTTTTTTGCTAATAAAAACCAGAAGTTTTATGAACGTGGGATTATGATGCTGCCTGGAAGATGGCAAAAGGTCATTGATCAAAATGGCTAATATATTACAGAATAAAGTTATTTAGTTCCATGAAAAATTGTCTTTGATTTTCTAAAAAAAATACGCAATTACTTAGTTGCCAACCCAATATAATCCGATACCTCTAAATTGCTAACCCTTTACAAAAGTGTAATAAAAAATAATATTCCTTACTTTTTCAATGGAACCTCTACAAAGTCTTCCAAATCGAAACACAAGCAACAATAAAATTGCAAAGGATCAAAAATTTTAATTCACTTTTTTAAATTTTGCAAATACATAAATCTGTAGAATAAACGATAAAACACTTCACAATAGCTGTATATATGCTGTATATTTATATATATGTTTTTATGTATGTGTATATATATATTTGTAGGTAGTTTTAATTACATTACTAGTTACATAAAGACTTATATGTGTATGCTACATATACATGAATATATGTGTAAATATTCAATAAATGAGTATGCGGACAAATTGTTGTTATTGCTTCCTATTACAGAGCCTATTTGCTTTATACATTTCACTTTACTCCTTATTTTCATACAAATTTGTTAACCTTCAGCTTATAAAAATTTTTTGAAGCCCTTTTTAATAATTTATTTACCAAATAAGTACATTTCTTAAGAGGAAAAGAATGCAAAAAGTTTTTGATATGAGCTCATATGTTACATTGCGTGGCTAACTTTTGATTGTAGTACACACACACACGCCAACGGTGGGCATGCGTGTTGGTGTAATCTAATTTACATTTGTAGGCGTTTAGTTAGTACGAAAGATGTGAAAGATGACAAAGTTGAGATGCAGCTATGCACTAATAAATATATACTATAAATATGTATAAGTTATATGTAGGTATGCAGTTTCACTTCTTCACAAACACACACATATGGGTAAGTATGCGTGTATGTATGTATGCATTATAGGTATTTCAATGAGCAATTCGGCTAATTTGTGGCCATTTCACTGATGCGTGCACTTGTCCTTGGACTTCTTTTTACGATCGTCGCTTGAATTCGATCGGCGCGTACCTTGAATCGGCATATAAGGCGGTGTGGGACTTGAGCTCTTATCTGCAAATTATAAGGAGAAAGTTAGCACAAGCATGCACAGGCTGTTCGCTGACCGTCAAATACATATATACCAAAAGTGCTCGACTGAGAGTAGTTCATGCGTGGCGCCAACTCATGCCGGCTCAGTGAATCATGCGAATCAGTGGAGTAGTTTTCAGATCTGCAAGTTAAGCGTGAAGTGAAACAGCAATTAAACCACCCACACATATTAAAAAAATCAATTTACACCCCCTCTCCATCGCACCCACCTGGTCATCGAATTGTGCTGCAATAGCTGCGCTTCGCCAGTTGGGCTGATATTCAACGAAGCGGGTCGCTGGCCGGGCCTACAACTATCCACTGGCAGTGTGTAAATATCATCATCGATACGATTGAGCGCACTATTGTTGTTGGCGCCAATGCTATTGTGTTGCTGACTATTGTTGCTGCGTCGTCCACCCTCACGCGTCAAACTGCCATTGGTTAGCGTGCCGTTCTGATGTTGACGCTGCTGCTGACTATGCAGCACATCAATGGGATTCGAATAGGCCTCCACGTCGATGATATCCTCCTCTTCCGCCTCGTTCAAGCCGCTTGGCGTTTTTGAAGTGCTGGCGCATGCGACTGTTGTTGAAGGTGCGGCGGCGTGTGTTGCATGTTTGCCAAAAGAGAGGCAGTCCTGTGGCAGCGGCAACAGTGGTCCACAGTGTAGCCCGTTCGAGGAGCTGCCGCTTGAGGAGCATAGTGTGGTGCTGCCCGCTGCAGCCACTGCGTCTTTCTGCTGATGTTTGCGTAGGCGCGCTTTTTCTTTGGCACGTTTTGCTTTGGCGCGTTCCTGTGTGACCCAATAGCGAATCAAAATTTTTATTAAACTGTAGTTATTCATTTACTTTTTCTTTTTTTGTGTTTTAATACTCACGCGATCTTGCAGCATTTTGGCGAGTTCCTTGTCTTGCGCTTCAATTGCGAGCAGACGATCGCGTTGCTCTAGTGTCAGCCCGTCATTCACCTCCATCTGTTGTAGACGACGTGCAAGCAACTAAAAGTAGTGGAAAGTAATGAATGATTATGGGCATTAAAAAGGGGGGGGAAATACAACTAAATGCGATATATTCAACCTCAACATAGTAACACTACGCTGGATTCCGGGACATGCAGGACATGAGGGAAATGAAATGGCTGATGACCGTGCAAAACAAGGAGCAAATATGCAACTTACTGGTCCTGAGCCTTTCTGTGGACTCACAAAAGGCCACATTAATGAATTCCTTAGGAAATGGGAAGAAAGAAAATTTGCTGCACACTGGCCGGTCAGCGTCAAGCCAAACTATTCCTAAGTCCCAACAAAGGAATAACTGACAAGCTACTCTCACTAAGCAGAGTAGATCTGCGTCTTCTAACAGGATATCTTACAGGTCACTGCAGTCTGAGGTATCATCTAAATAATATTGGTCTATCTGAGACCAATGTCTGCCGATTTTGCGAAATGGACATAGAAAGCTCAGAACATGTGCTTTGTGAATATCCTGCGTTGGGCAGACAGAGACTTCATCACCTTGGTGGTATCGTAGTATCTCCATGCAATCTTTGGAACAACAAACCTAAAATTGTGCTAAAATTTTAAAAAAGCCCAAAACTCTAGGGATTTTTGTAACCCTTTCACAATTGATCAGCTCTGGTCGCAGTGCGTAATGGCCTTCTAATAATAATAATAATAATAATATTCAACGAAGTTACAATGCTGGCCCAACGCAGGCTGACTTTGCTTGGCTTTGAAAACTTTTATGGTCAAACGGGCGCTTTAAACGTTGTCATAACAATCAGATGACTCGTAAAAGGAAAAAGGAAACAGAGATATTAGCCATATTCAATAATATTGTACATAGCACACTTTTGACTCATGAAATCATAACTAGAAGCTGTGGAAACATTGCGAATTTTTCTTTTAATAGTAAAAATGTACGAGATACGACGTCAATCATCCCAACGACGAAAGTTTTAGATGAGCAAAAAATAAGTATATTTAGATCAACAAAAACATTGACACTTTCAGCTTTGCGTCAGCTTGCAAGAGACGAGGAACAATTCGGCACTGAAATATACATCTATGCTTGTTAATGGCATTTATTAAATTTTCTTCAAACATAAATAAACAACCTCTCTAATCTGCTGTTCTGCCATGAAAAAGCTCCTCATAAAAATATCTGCTGTTCGGAGTCGGCTTGAAACTGTAGGTCCTTCCATTTGTGGAACAACATGAAGACGTACACCACAAATAGGAGGAGGAGCTCGGCCAAACACCCAAAAAGAGTGTATGCGCCAATTATATATGTATATATAATCTGCCTACAATTCTCAAATCAAGGTAAACCAAAACAAAATAAATGAACCACACAGGTATGTTCAATTTCTAATGCCAAAAGCGCCGTCAAATAGAATTGTGAGCTATTTGCAACTTCGTCGTACTTCAAGCGTTTCCAGCAAAGCTGCCATTTGCTCTGATTTCATATATATATTTTAGTATTGTTCCATTCATTTTTAACAGCTATCGAAGAAAAGCAAGCAAAGCCAGCCTGCATTGAGCTAGCACCTTTAGCCATTATCAGCCCTCAAACCGACGACATGACCCAGCCAACGGACCTAAAACTTTTAACGTCAAAAGGTGCAAAAATCTTCCGCAGAATCTTTATTTCAAACACTACTAGGAACGCTTCATCGGCGTGAGTCACTTCACTTTGCTTCTTTATCCAGTTTGAAAAAGGCAGAACCAACAGCGCGGTTGTTAAGGCCGATGATGTCAATATCATCACATATCAGAAGTAACTATTACTTATTTTTGTGTTATCGAACACGATTAATATAAATTTCGTGAGTATACCGATTCGGAAAAGTTATTCTTTTAAGTTACTAGTACTGCCGTCGTTTTTTCTAATAGCGGTAGCCCCTCGGTAGGCAATGGCAAACCTCTGTATCCCCTGCATCTTTTGGCAGAGACGTCAGATCGCTTAATGACATACCACGTTGGAAGCGTCAGTCCAAGCAGATTTTTACCATGGAACAGTACACGCCACGCGAGCGCTCCCAAATTGTTGAAATTTACATTCAACAAAAGAAGTCAAAAGAAGAAGAAGAAGAACAAAATCATCACGATGAAGCTCATTTCTTATTGAATGGGACAGTAAACAAGCAAAATTGCCGTATTTACGCCACTGAAAATCGTCACGAATTTCAAGAGGTACCTCTTTACGACGAAAAAGTAACTGTTTGGTGCGGCGTTAGTGCGAAAACGATTATTGTGACGTTTTTCTTCGAAAATGAAGATGGTCAGTCAGTCGTTATCGTGATATGATAACCACTTTTGTGATGCCAATTATTCGTCGAAGCGTATGAGGCAGTTCTGGTTTCAACAAGACGGCGCTCCACCACGCACAGGTCGCACCACAATTGATTTTTTGAAGAAATTGCTTCCTCGTCGTCTGATGTCGAAAAATGACGATTTTGACTGGCCACCGCGTTCGCCCGATTTAACGCCACCTGACTTCTTCTTGTGGGGATATCAAAGGTTTATATTAATAAGCCAAAGACCATAGAAGAGCTCAAGAACAACATCCGTGAGGAAATAGCCGCTATTCCAGCCGAAATGTTAGCTAAAACTATGGAAAATGCTGCAAAACGGGCACAATACGCCGTACAGGCTCAATGCGGCCATTTGAGAGATATTATATTCAAAAAGTGATGTCAACAAATCTACTTGAACCAAATAAAATGATTATTATCGTCAACATCAAACAAATTTTGTTTTTCTTTGATTAAAAAAAAAAAAAAACACATGGGTCCGTCGAATATGGGCAACGCTGTATACAAGGTGAAGTCCAAAATAAACAAGACTGAGCTAAACTAGACACGACAGGAGCTTTGTTCTGACAACTTCGCGTTTATTTATTCAAAATAGTCCCTCGATACTTTAGTCTAGCGTCTAGTCGATACACTATTTGCGCGATCTAAAAGCTTTTCGAAAGAGTGTCATTGATCGGAATGTCCTTCAGCATGTCGGTACAAGCAGAAGTCACAGGGAGCCATATCAGGCGAATACGGTGAGTGATTGATGGTTAAAATGCGATTTCTGGTCAAAAAATCAGTTACAAGAGTGGATCGATGATACGACATTCATCTGATGCTCCAAATGGCTTCTGGATATCAAACCAAGAAAAGCACTATAAGGGCATTACCTTGAGTCCACTGAGTATAGGCAACTTAACCAACTAGGTTAGGTTTGGTTAGGTTACGATGGTTGTCATTCTCCATTAATGGAGAGATAGATGTACGAACTTAGGCCTGAAGGCCCATTGCGATAGCAATTTCTTGGGCTCAAGTGTCCACCTCTAATTTGAAATGGTGTGAAACCTTTCGTCTGTCTAACAAACAATGGAATATTTTGGATTTCTGCTGATTCTGTAGGCCTCTTCTTTTCGCCAAGCGTTAGCAAGTGGCGTTTAGATGAAGCGACTGGTATAAATGAACATGTCTTGGCAAACCTTCTATCTAATTTATGGTAAGCGTTTTGTCGCAGTCCTACCAATCGATTGAACTACAATTTCAAGCCATTCCCGTAGGGCAGGGTTTTATGAGAGTTTTTCTTATGTAACAAACACACGCGGAGAACAACTAATACTTTTTATAGGGTGATTCAAGAGTGAAGACAAGAAAATTGTTACTACAGGCTTTGGCCAACTTAGTCATAGAGCCAGTAATCCAAACGTTTTATGAAAATTATCGTTCTGCAAAAAGTGCATTTCGCGTATCGCTGGAATAGAACTGCCAAAAATTGCATATTGTTAACTTTGTTGTTGCTTTCACATGCACGTTTTTTGGTAAGTGAGCCGAGCAGTCTCTCTAGCGAGCAGAGAAGTTGCGAATAGAAGAGGCCTTATGTTCGCCACACATCCAAAGAAGGATGAGTTTAGACAGCGAGGTAAGTGCAGAGAAAGTGTTCAACCTCCTCCTGGTTCTTATAGCTGCGATAAAAAACGCATTGGCAGTTCCCATTTGGCAGTACCGAATGTTAATAAGACCACTGTAGTAATGGAAGATCAAACTAACTAACTTCGTATAACGATTTATAAACGTCTCGATATGTTTATCTGTTTAACTGCCCTCTGATTCCCAGGCAAAATTTAATTAACCCACCATTACGTACCTCATCTTTCTGCTCTTGCTTTAGTTTTTTGCTCATCTCCTTGATCTCTTCCATGGGCAAGCCAATCTCCTTCAAACTCGCGTAATCACACGGATCCACGTACAGTTCAATATCATCTGCGTGCGCCTGCATATGCCGTTCAGCGGCTGTAACATTGCTCGCACCACGCCCACCGCCATCATTGCCCACCAGCTGATCGTACTTTTCCGGCGAGAGTTTCTGAAATTTGTATTCATTTCTAAGCAAATTCTCATTCGACACCGAATGTAATCGGTTGCTCAAAGCAGCAGTTGGTGGATTGGTGGTTTTACTATTGTTACTGAAAGTGTTGTGTAAGGGTGATTCGGATGGGAAGCCAGCATCACTAACGCCACCACTTTCAGCACCAGCAGCAGCAGCAGAACTCGCACCTAGTAGACGTATGCTGTCCACCACATCCGAGTACTCAATCAGTTCCTCGACAGAGTGCTGGCGTTGGTGCAGCGGCTGCTGGTGTCCGCTTGGTGGTGTTGATGGTTTTGTTGGTGAATGTTTGGTGTAGGGTGCGTGTGTTGGATGCGTATCGAGTGCATTGCGCTTTTGTTGTTGTGCTGTTGGTGAGTGAAAGTGGTTGTGCTGATGGGGGTGTTGGTGTTGATGTGCAAATGAGGATGATGCCAATACCGGTGACGATCCTGCTGCTATTGCCGCTACCGCTGTTACTGCTGCTCCTGCCACTGCTGAGGATGTTGATGCAGCCGAGCCCGTTGAAATGGATGACAATGAGTGTTGATGCTGATGTTGGTGTTGATGCTAATGTGAATGAAATGAAGTCGTTAGTTTGTTGTAAGTGAGTTCAAAGAGCTTGTGCCCCATATTGGTTAGTGGCATGTATTGCATTGTAACTCACCAACAAGTGACCGTTAGCGGTTGAATTGCTGCCACTCGCAGCATTTGTCTGTGATCTGGACTGTTGACGTGTGCTGGATGTTGGTGGAAATGATGAATCTGCTGCTTTTACCACCGATGCGGTTGTAGGTGAGGGTGTCTTTTGTACCGTTATGCCTACATACCAATCGGTTTGTGAGAAATGTTTTTGCTGCAACAAAAATGAGGCGGGCGACAATTGTTGTTGATGCTGTTGCTGATGAGCGGATGGTTGTTGCTGTTGTGGCATTTGTGATATTTGTGGTGATTGTGATTGTGGTTGTTGATGTTGATGTTGATGATTCGAATTCTGGCTACTACTACTACTGCTACTACCAAAATATCTACCGTTCGATGTTGAGGGTTCATTTGGATTCTGTTGCAAGATACTTGCTTTAGCTGGACGTGGCGGTGGCGGATGCGTCTTTCCGCGCGTCGGTGGTGGCAGATTCACGTAGAGCTCCTGCAAGAAGAGCCAAAAAGTTAATGCGACGCAGGTCGCAAATATTTTATAGGGCATACATAGATAAATATTTCTATGTGTTTTTTTTTTATTTATATGTGTACAGCAATGTATGTGTGTGTGTGTTTACCTGCATCTGTTGCGCCATCTCTTCGCTCTCCAGCAGCTCCCTATGCCTCTGCTCCTGCAAGTCACGTTCCAATTTGTCCGCAATCTCCTTCGCTACTCGCTTGTCATGCGCTTCCCTGTGGACACATAAAAATTTCGCATTAGAGCCCGTTGTAGGTAATTTTATTGCGCTTACTGTTCCAACAGTCGACGTCTATACATTTCCACTTGCTTTTCTGCCTGTTCCTTCTCCTTGATTTGCTCATTCAGTGCAGTGGGAAAATCCTCGCGTACCACTGCATTGCGCTGCCGGTTGCCCTTATAGAAGTCATTTACTGTTGGAAAAGAATTGCAAAGGAATTAATGTGCGTACATATATATGTATGTGTGAATGGATGTGTGCACGGGTTATAAACTTTAGTTCCGGTTGTTAATTTTGCCTTTTGCCGTTGGATATATCTTACTTTCTTGTGACTGCAATTTATAGGCGAGTGCGCTGTCTTCACGTACCAGCCATTCTTTGCACACTGCAATGAAATTGGAAAAAAACAAAATTAGAAATTATGCCATTAAAAATATAAAAAAATGTATAATAATAAAGTTAAAACTTTGTTTGCAATTCTATACTCCACAGGAGTCGTTTGAAAAGTACGTGCAAAGTCAGAGACATGGCACTACTGGTGCGCCTCGAGTTTATGTTTTGTTAGTATCACCTCTTGGAAGAACTTACACTATGTTTCAGCCAGATCGGTTTAGTTTTTTGTGTTTGGTAGTCTTTTGAATCGAGGAAGTCGTGTGATCTCCCTTATCCGTCACAACAACGCACCAGCTCCCGCCTCAGCAGTTGTTGCCGCAAAATTAATAGCAAATAGGGTTCCAACTCGTTTTCCAACACTCCTATTTTTCAGACTTGGCTACCCCGGATCCCTCCGACAACTAATTGTTCCCTAATTCGAAGAAATAGCTGGCCGGAAAAAGATTTTATTTAAACGAGGAGATGATTGCAAAAACGAATGGCTATTTTTCAGACTTGAACCAGTCCGATTATTCGGAAGAGAAGTAGGACAGAACAAACTAGAACAGCGTTAGATGAAATGTATAAGCCTAAAAGAAGACTATGTTGAACAATAAAAAGGTTTATCCCAAACTATTAAGTAGTTTTAATTTTTCACAGACTTTTCAAATAACCCTCATATTAACTATTTTTATATTATAAGAAGGTAAAAATAGTTGACGGCCTCCGAAGCCGAATTAGTTGGTGCGTGACTACCATTCATTTCGCATCTCCGCACAGGAAACACTGAGCGAGATTATTTCTGCCATGAAAAAGCTCTTCATAAAAAATTATCTTCCGTTCGGAATTGGCTTAAAACTGTAGGTCCCTCCATTCCTGGAACAACAAAAACAGGTGCACCACAAATAGGATCAGGAGCTTGGCCAAACATCTAACAGAGGTGTAGGCATCAATTATTTATTTTTTTTTTTAAGTAGATGTGAGCCATCCTTCATGAGATGTTTAACCGAAACTCTTTTCCAATGTATGGCTCGCGACTTTTCCTCGTCCTACCAATAAATTGAACTATAATTTTAAGCCATTCTGGTATATGAATTGCCTGGTAAGGGGCAATAACTAATGCTTATTATATGAGGTGATTCGAAAGTTAAGCAGACCTTTGACAGACAATTTTTTCAGACAATTTTAACTACAGTTTTTGGCAACCTTAGTCATAGAGCAAGTAATCCAAACGTTTTATGAAAATAGTCGCTCTGCAAGAAGTGCATTCCACGTTTCGCATCATGAACAGTGAGGCACATTTTCACCTAAGCGAATATGTTAAGAAGCAAAATTGCCATATTTGGGGCACTGAAAGTCCTCATGTCATTAAAAACCAAACTATGCATTCACAGTGAGTCACTTTTTTGTGTAGTTTTTGGGCTGGCGGAATTATCAGATTTTAGGTACTTCCTCGAGAACTTTGTTCAAGCAGAAAATCGTTCAAGCAATTAAACTTTAGATTGCGGCTTTGAGTTAAGTGTTCACACTTATACAATTTAGCCTACACAATTAGTATTTTGATGTTGTTTGTAAAATGTTTCCGTGTGAGGAAAAATGGAAAGAAAATTAACTTTAGAGTGAATTTTATTAGTTTACAGGGTGCGCCATCTTCTATGTCGGTATGAAAACATTGAATAACTTTGAAAAAAAAACAACTGATTTGCATAAGTGCGGTATTTTTATTTCGTTTGGTTATTAACTATTTTTTGAATACAATATCAATCAAGTGGCTATCTTTATTAGCAATCACAAACTACGATCTTTTTTCTGCGTTTGTTATCACCCTGTCAAGCATTTCGGGTGTTATAGCGTCGATTTCGGCACGAATGTTTGTCTTAAGCTGGTCAATAGTCTGCGGCATGTTGGCGTAAACCTTACTTTTCAAATAACCCCACAAAAAGAAGTCCGGGGGTGAGGTGGTTAAGTCAGGTGATCTGGGGATTTGCTTCCGAAAATTGGGTTCAGCGTCAACCATTCGAGCGACTGTTTGGCCGTATTCCAAGCGTCGTGAATGGTCGGCCAGCAATATTCTTTGTGTCAATTGCACTTTATACGGAAACAAATTTAAATGATCCTTTAAAATGCGCCGCATTGTGGTTTCACTGACCCTAAAATGCTGAGCACGACGACGATACGACACTGTTGGCTTCTGGGCAACGCTCTCCCTCACTGCTTCAACAAATTCATTGGGACGTCTTGGTCGTTGAAGAACGGCCTGTTGACAATCTCCTACTGTTCCGTGCTAAAAAAATTCGACACCAAATGACGAATAGTATTGCCAGACGGTGCCTGTTTACCGTGGTACTTTTTGCGATATGCCCGTTGAGTTGGAACAAGAGAACAACTATTTTCGATGTATAGCGTCACTATTTCAGCGCGTTGTTTCGGAAACACGTATGTTGAAGTCGATCGGTTGGTAAATGACAAAGTTATTCAGCGTTTACATACCGACATAAAATATAGCGCACCCTGTATAAAAGATAAATGTTTGTGAGTTTTGGTTGCAACCTGCCTTTGTTCAGAAAAAACTAAAGGCAGCTTGCTAATTCTTCAAAGTTTAAGAAGGCCAAATGTAACTCATTAGATGCCTGAACACAGCCTAAGGCTGATATGGTGAACGCTGAAACGAAATTTGTGTTACGTTTATTTGGATTCAACAGGACGGTGTCACTTGCCACCCAGCGCAAGAAACAATGGCGCTATTGCGAACGAAGTTCCCAGAACGCTCAACTCACGAAACAACGGGAAATTACCACATGGATTTTGCGATTTGACGCCATTGGACTTCTTTACCTGGGTCTACGTAAAAATAATGGTCTATGCCAATAAAGCCAAGATGATTCCAGAGCAGAAGAACAAAATCATACGGTCATAAATGATATACCGCCCGCACAATGCCAAAAAAATCAATGAAAACTTCGAGTTACCAGAGGAGTCGTGGTGGGGATTTAACGGGTATTGATTGTTCTTAAAACATAAATGCCATACTTTAAAAAATATGAGGAAATTCAGAAAAACTATTCCACAAATTTTGTTGTGTTTTATTTATAGAAGAACACTTGTGGTCTTATTGAATCACCCTGTATCATAAGATGCTTCATGATCTTGTTTTTAAGCAACTATTCAATAGAAATATTGTCGAATGTAGTCTTTCATCGGTAATAGAGAAAACACTTGGAATAAATAAAGTATCCTGCTAATTACTCAAAAATCTTCCAAATTCAATTAAGTTAATAACTGTAAAAAAATTATTTTTCTACAAGAATCCCAGAAAGATGTGAGAATGATGTATATAGGACAGTATTTACTGACGACTCAAGACTAAATAAGAGAATCTGTAGTGGCATCCACTCAGAAGAGCTGCAGCTGAAACTAAGCACACGGCTATCTGATTACTGCATTGTCTTCCAAGCTGCGTTAATAGATATAAAACAAAAATCATTATGGGTCAGGACTCGTCCCTAACAGATCACTATTTATACTGGTTGCCTTTAAATCTCGACAGCCCTTAAATGTCTTTTCCTAACTTGCTTTCGAATGTAGTTTAGTGTTAATTCTAAATGGACCGGCTAAGCAGTGCACAACGAGCATTTGTCTGGGTTCCTGCAAAAAAAAAAATCTTGAAAACTACTTCGCGCATGAGATGGCTAGGAGGGAATTGAACTTAAATCACTCAATTTAGCCCAATCTCTGGGCATCCCTTCATCCTCAGGCAAGCTTCGTATCAGGATGATCTGCATCGCAAAGGTCACCTGCAGATGGACCGCGGATGATCGACCAATAGATGCCAACCGATTCAGCTACGGCGAGCACATAACAAATATGAGTATCATTTCTTTGAAGATATAAACTTCTAAAATTTTAGTTTTCCTTCACAAGTTATTGACATTTTGAAGCGTACAGAATTTAGCTGGGCCAGTAAAAGTCTTTATGAAAATATGAAATACTTTGTTAACGCAACAACTCTCCCATGAAACTGAAAGTAATTTTTCTTTATTGTTGAAGTTCAAATCGCCAATAAAATGTAGATACAAATTGATTATTATTATTGTTATTTATTGGTTTTACGTCGTATCGAGGGCGTATTTTACTGCATACAAATTCATTGGCTCAGAATTAACCAACCCAACAATGGTCAATAAAGCTATTTTCACTTACAAGCTCTTCAATAAATTCCCAAGAGTTGATTATGGTAATTTAGAGACTCAAAATGCTTCACAAAATTTTCGAATTTCTTTATACGCAAGCAAACAAATGCACACTTGCATAGATGTAAATCGGGTAGATGTAAATCCGATTTTCACATAAAATTATCAAATTACGCCACATTATTTTCGAGTGAGCTCGTCTACAAGCAACAGAACATCAAAACAAAGGAAAAAGCAAAAAAAGGCATTAAAAGAAAAACTCAAATATGATAAATTAGAAGGCACATCGAAGCTGGCTGACCAGGTTCCCTGCCCACATACAAAGCTGCTTGACGTTAGCGACACTCGAAATAAAATGCGTAAAAATGCTGATACACTGGCCGGCCATCGGACGGTTACAACAAATTTCAATCAAAAAATGTGTGGGGCGGATGGATGTGTAGAATTTTTAAAGCCGAACTTTACATGATTGTTACATTCTTGAATTTTAAGTGGTGGAGAAAAAAAGAGAATTTACTAAGTATGTGGTTGCATCCGATTACCAAGCGATTCTGGTAAGATGACCAATTTATGAGTCATGCGTGTGCAGCAAAGCATAGATGATGAGGATGTATGTATGTTTGTAAAAAAGCCATACGAAAGGTAAATGAGGGCAGTAAATCAAACAAAGAAATTCCTGGGTAATGACGATCAGTGTGGCAGGCACTAGTTAGTGCTATTTAAACAGGAAAAATGAGTGGAGAACGTTGAGTTGCTATCTATCGAAAACATCGCGTGCAATCGGTTGTGCGTTTAAAAGTGTGTCATAACCCAGCAGTAAATTTTATTGTCCTAAATAAAATGTAGCGTAAAATAAGTAGCTTACTTTGAGGTAAATGCCGAGTTTCAAGTTTAACTTGGAAAATTTGGTTTGTAAATAAGGGGTTTTTTAATAAGAGGTGTTACTTTGATATTCAAAGAAAAATGTTATAAATGATCGGATGTTTATTTCAATATAAAAATGAAGGTATGCCGTTAATAGTGGAAAATAACATCAGGCAAATGACCACCACGACCACGCTTACAGGACAATATTCCTTTCATGAAATTTTCCATAACCGAATTGCAAAGTGGCTGCGCTATGTCCTCGATAGCCTCATGTATTCCATCTTTGAGATCTTGAATCGACCCTGGGCTGTTGACGTAGACCTTCTCTTTCATGTGGCCTCAAAAAACAAAGTCACAAGGTGTTAAATCACAAGATCTCGGTGGCCTATTGTGATCACCGCTTCGAAAGATAACACGGTCTCGAAACTTTTCCCATAAAAGATCAATGGTTTCGTTGCTTGTGTGGCTCGTAGCGCCGTCTTGTTGAAAATAAACGTCGTCCAGATCAATACCATCCAATTCCGGCCATAAAAAATCGTTAATCATCTCTCGATAGCGCAATCCATTCACCTGTAACTCCTGTTATTGGAAAACTCTTTATTTACCTTTAAGTGAGGTTTACAAAAGATAATCACGACGGACTGCCCGTGGAGCTGTTAAAACTTGGCGGCAAGGAGCTGGTAAGGTGCATGCATCCATTTCTATGCCACATATGGTCGAATGAAAGCATGGCTGCCGATTGGAATTTATGTGTGCTCTGCCCAATCTATAGGAAAAGTCTTCCTACAGTCTGTGAGAACTACCGCAGAATTATATAAATGAGTAAATAAATAAATAATTGGTTCGTACAGTTCTATTAGGTGTTTGGGTTCCTCCAAGATCTTCCTTCGATTTGTGGCGTGCGAGTTGTTCCACAAATGGAGGGACCTACAGTTTCAAGCCGACTCTGAAGGGCAAATGGTTTTTATGAGGACTTTTTAGTGGCAGAAATACACTTGCCATTACCTGCCGCTATTATTTTTATCATTTTTGTTTCATGCACGGAGATTCAAATCTGAGCACTTCCGAATGGTAGTCACGCACGAACTCATTCGTCTGCAGCGGATTAGTCGTCCGGACAGAATTAGTCTTCTACACATTGCGCACAAGGTCTTACCGTGAGTATTGGGCGAAGTACTGAAGCCCACTATCAGCCAACGAAAGCACGAGAAAGAGTTTCCTATATGTCGCGATGGCTGAATTTGGTATCCCTGCAAAACTAAAACGGGAGGGCGAAATGACGTTGCGCAATACGAACAGTTCCGTCAGAATTGATAAGGCCCTCTCCGAGCCATTCGACACCAAACAAAGTTTCAGATAGGTTTCTAAAAGTATCCGATGCGGTACCAGCTGTTGGTATCAGAGGAAAAGAAAGATCTCCAAGATTGGAAAGATCAGGTAGAGAAGGACTTGCCTCCAATAAATCCATTGTAATACGATTTCACGATTTCACAGAGTGACATTACTGAGTTTCTCCGGAGTGGCATTTAGTAAATATTTGAAAGAATTTTAAGTGATCCTAATTTCTAGACATGGTTTTAAGCGCTACAAAAAGAATTTTGCCAGAATGGGACGTCAGGCGCTTAGAGGTTTTACTCTATAGGTCAATAAAAAACGTCCCTATGTTAGTTGCTTTGATCACAGGCCAGTGCCTCCTAAGTCGACATGCTCGAAGATTGAATGTACCTCATTTCGACTATGCAGAAACTGCAAGAATGTGTCGGATATCTTCTTCCCAAGGCCCTTTGGGGTGTTGAGATACTCTGGATTATCGTTCTTGAATGATACCGATGAACTTAGGGACATACAATTTAACCCTCCGTTGGGCACTCGACATACTTTTCCGGGCAGATTTTTTCGACTTTGGACGTGAATTTAAAATATTTCTATTCTAGCTATCAACTGGAGCTTTCTAAAATTTAATTTTTTAATGATTTATGCATATAACCTTTTAAAAATGATACTCAAACAGGACGAAAAAAGGCCAGATCCGGGTGCCCAACCGAAGATTAAAAAAAGGTGTCCAACGAGGTGTTAACGAGGAGTAACAGGTAAACTGCTTCCGATGAGGCGTCCCTTGAAGTGTTTGAAAGAAAGATTCTGCGGAAGATTTTTGTACCTTTTCACGTTGGCGATGGCGAGTATGGTAGGCGATGGAACATGAGCTGGACAAAATCGTTAAGCGCCTATCGCGCCAATCACGGGATGTTTTTTGCGCCGTCCCATGTGATGTCAGCATATCTTAGTTAGTGACCTTCGCCAAGTGATCTTTGGCCGACCGCGATCTCTGCTCCTTTGCGAATTCCAGTCCAGTGTCATTTTCGTGATGCTATCTGGTAGTTTTCTAAGAGTGTTACCTATCGATTGTCACTTTATACATTTGATTTGACTTAGCATCGATTCCTCATTGCTAGATCTCCACAGCGCGTCATTGCTGATGATGTTTTCCAAGAATATTCTACAGATAATGAGGAGGAATTTGTTGAAGAAAGATTGTAGCCTCTGTGTGATGAAGTTAGAGACCAGGCATGTTTCAATTAAGCTTGGCTAAAATCTCTTAAGTGGTTATCACGTCCATTAAGAAGAAGAACAGGTACGATTTAAGTAAGTTGGTTTAAAGACCGACTGCTACCTTCACCTACCTACCTACCTACCTACCTAATAGGCACGCGAACTAGTCACGTTTCTCATTCTAAATTCACTAGCAGCGCAACAGCTCATTGCCAGTGGAATTTCCTACCAGCTATTTGCTCCGTAATGCTGCTGCAACGTGTCAAATTCTTATTGCATTTGAGAATTACGCGCAACAGCAAATAAGCAACAGCTCTCCCGCACCGCTTCTTTTTGATAGCAGATAATTGCGTTTGCTCGCAGTGTAAATATGTGACCGATCGATGTTCATGTCATTTATCATTAGTCACGCTATCTACATACATAAGTAGGCACATATTTTCCACATTTCTTCAGACTCAATTATCTTCAGCTTACATATATTTTCTTTTGACGTGATAACGTCTTATAATTCGATTTAACAGGCTGCACGCACGAAAAAATGTGTCGTTACCTTGCTCATTACTGTTCATTAGTGTTACCTTGCTCATATTAGTGTTACCTTGCTCATATTAGTGTTACCTTGCTCATATTAGTGTTACCTTGCTCATTAGTGTTACCTTGCTCATTAGTGTTACCTTGCTCATATTAGTGTTACCTTGCTCATATTAGTATTACCTTGCTCATTAGTGTTACCTTGCTCATATTAGTGTTACCTTGCTCATATTAGTGTTACCTTGCTCATTGCATTGAATGAACTGCAAGCGAAAGGGCGGAACGAACGACAAAGCAAACAAAGCAAACGAACGGCAACGTTCGATATCTTGCTCTCTCCTACTTAAGTGAGCGTATATATGTATGTATGTATATGCGCAAATGTACATATATAAATTCTCGTATTTGTATTTGCATATGCCTTCTTATTGATTATTATTAATTTGATTCACTTGAAGAATTTAAAATAAAACCAAGTTTGTTAATAATACCTGTTGTTTTAATGTTATAATTATTAATTTTTTTATTATATATGAAGGAAAAAATGTATGGTAATATTTACCATATACCTTATAAGATATGTTGTCTATACTAATATTATAAAGAGGAAAACTTTGTTTGTTTGTAATGAATAGGCTCAAAACTACTGGACCGATTTTAAAAATTCTTTCACCATTCGAAAGCTACATCACATGGATTATATTTTATTTTGGAAATAGGGGTCGAGATATAGGTCAAAACGTGGACCCGGGTAACCTTCGGATGTGTATGTACAATATGGGTATCAAATGGAAGCTGTTGGTGAATGCTTTAGTCCAGAGTATTTTTCATGCTGCTCCGTGACTAGGGTCTCGAGATAGAGACCAAAACGTGGACCCTAGAATGTGTTTGTACAATATGGATATCAAATTGAAGCTGTTGGTGAATGCTTTAGTACAGAGTATTTTTCATGCTGCTCCGTGACTAGGGTCTCGAGATAGAGACAAAAACGTGGACCCTAGAATGTGTTTGTACAATATGGATATCAAATTGAAGCTGTTGGTGAATGCTTTAGTCCAGAGTATTTTTCATGCTGCTCCGTGACTAGGGTCTCGAGATAGAGACCAAAACGTGGACCCTAGAATGTGTTTGTACAATATGGATATCAAATTGAAGCTGTTGGTGAATGCTTTAGTACAGAGTATTTTTCATGCCGCTCCGTGACTGGGGTCTCGAGATATAGAACAAAACGTGGACCCGGGTAATCTTTGGTTGTGTATGTACAATATGGGTATCAAATGAAAGCTGTTGATAAGTGCTTTAATATGGGGTAATTTTCATACCTATTGGTGACTAGGGTCTGGAAATATATGCCAAAACGTGGACCCGCCGTGTCTTTGCACCGAATTGAACCAAACTTACACACATTGTTAAGGAGGTATTGAAGATGATTTCCGTATAGTTTGAATACCTATTGGTAGATAGGGTCTCGAGATATAAGTCAAAACGTGGACCCGGGCAACCTTTGGATGTGTATGTACAATATGGGTATCAAATGGAAGCTGTTGGTGAATGCTTTAGTTCAGAGTATTTCCATCCGCTCCGTGACTAGGGTCTCGAGATAGAGACCAAAACGTGGACCCTAGAATGTGTTTGTACAATATGGATATCAAATGAAAGCTGTTGATAAGTGCTTTAATACGGGGTAATTTTCATACCTATTGATGAATAGGGTCTCGAAATATATGCCAAAACGTGGACCCGCCGTGTCTTTGAACGGAATTAAACCAAACTTACACACATTGTTAAGTAGGTATTGAAGATGATTTCCGTATAGTTTGAATACCTATTGGTAGATAGGGTCTCGAGATATAAGTCAAAACGTGGACCCGGGCAACCTTCGGACGTGTATGTACAATATGGGTATCAAATGAAAGCTGTTGGTGAATGCTTTATGATATGTTATGTTATGTTATGTTATGTTATGTTATGTTATGTTATGTTATGTTATGTTATGTTATGTTATGTTATGTTATGTTATGTTATGTTATGTTATGTTATGTTATGTTATGTTATGTTATGTTATGTTATGTTATGTTATGTTATGTTATGTTATGTTATGTTATGTTATGTTATGTTATGTTGTGATATGTTATGTTATGTTATGTTATGTTATGTTATGTTATGTTATGTTATGTTATGTTATGTTATGTTATGTTATGTTATGTTATGTTATGTTATGTTATGTTATGTTAAGTTATGTTATGTTATGTTATATTATGTTATGTTAATGTTAACTCATTCTCTATATCCATACAAAATATCTATCAAACAAATAAAATTAAAATTTTCTTTTGAAAAATGCAACCATTCAATCAGTATTTTCTTATGACGTTATCACGTTAAACTATCGTCAGTAAACCGACTTTACAGACAACCTCTTTTTTATATACATACTTACATACCTACATGCATATGTAAATGCTTACCTACGTACGTCTGTATGTGACTTTGTGTCTTTTTGTGATTCTTGACTTGTATGACACTTCATCTGATGATTACTTCTTGCTGCCCTTTTAGCGGCATTCTTGCTTTCAGTTTCAAGTTTTTCTTAATTCTTATGCGCTTGAGTGGAGTTGTTCTGTTGAAAGTTTACCGCTTCGTCTTGCAACATACTCGTAAGCTGCCGCAACAGCGTTTAGTGGCATGAAGTGAAGGCACGAAAAAAACGTTAACCGTTTACTGATGAGTAACAGGATGTGATGACATTTAATACTAAGTGTGTGTGTACGTGTGATCAAGCATCTACTCTGACAGGCAGACAAGCGGTCAGTTTTAGACGCAATTATGAACATTCGTGCGCACTGGATAAATATTCACTAATGCTTGGCTTAGAACGGTGGCGAAATTTACACAAATGGACTGCTGGAAAGCTTGAACAGTTGTGTCCTCAATTATGAAGTGAACTATGCGTTATTTATTGTCTGTATGTATGGTTTGTAAATAAATATGAATTTCTAAAGTCGAATTATATTATCTATCTTAAATACCTGTCTGAGAGTAAAGGCTGAGATGAGGGGAATGGTACAAGGTTCCAGACTAGAATAAGCTTAGGCTAGGAGGACTGCTATGCAGTAAAAATAAGGCACAAAGTAACTTAGTACCAAGGTAGCAGAGGAAGATGAAGGCCTCCTCTGCGTTGGAAAGATTGGGTGGAGAAGGACTTGGCTTCACTTAGAGAGGCCAACTGGCGCCGGTTAGCAAGAGAAAGAAGCGACTGGCGCGCTTTGTTAAATTCGGCGAAAATCGCGTAAGCGATTATAGCGCCAATTAAGAAGAAGAAGAACTTAGTATCAATTCAGCCTCTATCCCAAAAAATTCTTTACAAAAAAAAACAAAAAATATTTACAGAATTTTGTGCATTTTTCCAAGTTATCAAACACGCCTCGGTGCCCGTTTTGGTAATGTTCCCTAAGTCACAGACGCTTTGCTTTTATCGTCAATTGCAGTTACTATAATACATAAAAGATAGAGCGCAACAGAAAATTCTTTCTTGGAAATTGAGAAATATAGAAAGTTGGAATCAGAGATCTCTTTAAAAACACGAAGAGAAGGTTCAATAGAAGCATTGCGAGCATAATTTTACTTGAACTTATTTAAAGGAAAGAAAGATCATTACGAAGAATTCTGGAAGGTGTTAGAAAATTAACACTTTGAAGCAGAAATGGCAAATCGATGCCGCCTTTAATAACATTGAAAACAAATGAGAGAGCAAGAATCGATCTTCTACTTTCTTAGGACTTCAAGTTGATCAAAAACAAATGTGATGTGTAAGGTAGGATAAGATCAGACAACTTTACTGATCTTAGAATATCTGCTTTTTGTACACATTCGATGCTGTCGATTTAAAATGTATAGTATCGCCACCAAATAAAGGCGCCGTATTCCAAGCTGGAGCGACTAGGAGACTAGGAGGAGCAGCAAAAATTAAGTACAAAGTAACTTAGTACCAATTCATCCTCTATTCCGAAAAATTTTCAAAAGATTTGCAAACATAAACAACCAGCGAGTACTTTATAGTAAATATTTGCAGAATTTTGTACGATTTTCAAATTATGAAATTAGTTATTTGCAACTCTTTAAGAAATAATTTTTAAGATGATAGTCACAGCGCCTGGAATAGCTTCCGTGATTCATGACATGCGATAAGTCAGAGAATACCAAATTAGGTGAATATATATACATATATATATTAGGGCGGGTCGATTTAAAAATCGCTCATTGCTCTGTGAAAATCGTATTCTAGGGATCAAAATAAGAAACTTTGCCGAAGGAACCATACCTCTAAAACGAATTTGATGTCCCCCAATTTGGGTCGAACGAAAAATCCCACTTTGACCCATTTAGAGTGCTCCAATCGAGTCCAAATGTATGACCGACCCCCACTAACTTTGGACGGCCGATCCACCCATGCCAGTGGCACACCCCCTGGAACTCCCCTGGGGGTTCCCCATACAATCATTTCAAAATATCACCATTTTTGGCCTTTACATGAGAAAAGAAACTAAAAAGTTGGACCCAAATTGGATCAGAATTCGTTTTAGAGGTATGGTTCCTACAGCAAAGTTTCTTATTTTGATCCCTAGAATATGATTTTCACAGAGCAATGGGCGATTTTTTTGCCTCCCCACAAATCGACCCAGCCTAATGTATATATATACAATATATATGTATATATGTATGTATATATATACCATATATTCCCATAGTTCCTAGATAAAACATAGAACCTCAATAAATAATTTATAATATCGTTTGTTTGGAGATAGATGCTTAATTTGACTCCAGGAACGGCCTGCTCTGTACGCCTCTGCTGCTACTTTTCACCTCCATGTGTTGGCTGGTCTCCCGCACCTACGGCTTCCTTGGGGATTCTAGTCTAGCGCTGCCCTGCGATGCCATCCCGTAGTTTGCGCAATGTGTGTTTGATCCATTTCCACTTGCGACGCACAATTTCTATGTGAACTGGTGTTTGCCCAGTACCTCCCCAAAAGATCATCGGCCAGAATATCCGCATTATCTTTCGTAGGCAACGGTTTAGGAAGGATTGCGGTGATTGTGATATGCTTGTTGTTAAGTTGCATGTTTCACATCCATACAGAACTACCGACTTCACATTGGCATCAAATATTTTCAGTTTTGTGTGCCTGGAGATGTGGGTTGATCTCCATTCCTTGTCTAGCATGCCTAAGCAATGCGTCCCTTAGATATTCGGTTGCGTATGTCTGTTGTTGATCCGACATTTTTTAAAATTATGCTTTCAAGGTAGCGAAATTCATCTACATCTTCAAGCAGCGTGTCGGCAATTTGAAGGGCTTGCTTTTCGTTGGTGTTAATCCGCATTACTTTGGTCTTTGCTATGTTGATTTTTAGACTTGTTTGTGCTACTGCATGGCATACCGCTTGTAGTTTAGCTGATGCATATGAGTATTTGTGCGATAGTAAGCAAATGTCGTCCGCATAGTCTAGGTCTTCAAGCCGGCCGCATAAACCCCAGGAAATGCCCGTGCTGACCACTCACGCTTGTCGCGTTACTAGATCCAGGACTAGGTTGAACAAGACTGGAGATAATGCACATCCATGCCTAACACTGGTTTGAACTTCGATACTACCACTTAGAGCATTTTCGTATTTCACGCCGCATGAAGTGCCCGAGTGCTATTCTTTTATGATGGTTACAATTTTCGCAGGCACTCCTTTGCACTCAAAAACTTTCCAGATTGCTTCATGATTGAGAGTGTCAAACGCTTTCTCGAAGTTGATGAAGCAGAGGTAAGAAGGCGAGTACCACTTAACCCACTGCTTCACGATCACTCTCAAGGAGTTCACATAATCGACGCAAGAGCAGAGGGGACGAAAGCCTGCTTGTTCTTTGCGTAGTCTCTGATTCAATGAGTTGGACAGCCTTTTGGGAATTACGTGTGCTATTACTTTGTTCACCATGCTTAGCAACGTGCTTCCTCGCAAATTTTTGCACTCAGATAGGTTACCCTTCTTCGGGAGAAGGGTGGTAACCGGTTTTATTTTAATTCAGATGGTATTCTTTCAGAGTTCCAGATGTTTCTCAATAAGGGCTAAAGGATCCGAGCGCTTATCTTGGGGTCAGCTGTTAGCTCTTCCGCCTTGATGTTATCGGACCCGAGAGCGTTACAGGTTTTTAGATACTTTATCGCATTGAATATGACGAATGGTGCAACGAAATAGTTCGAATTTTTATCTGAAATTCACACACAACTCATGACTGGGGAAATGATTTTTTAGTCGCTTCTAAGATAGTGATGTAAAAATCTAAAATTGAGTTCATCAAGACCTAAAGACTCAGTCGAAGTTGAACATACAGATCATGAGGAATTTCCAATGATTTCTTCCATGTTCACCTTAGCCGACTTCTTCTCACTTTTTTTTTTTTGGTGCGCATCCACAAGTAAGAAAATGCATTTTATAATTGGCCTCTTCGATTCGCTAAGCGTCAGCAAGTTGTGAATAGATGAAGCAACTGGTATAAATAAACATATCTTAGCAGTGCTGAAATAAAATTGCCTCAAATATCAGTTGTTGTAAAATAGTAAGTTATACAAGTTCTATGAGGTATAATCGCAAGCATCGCATCCAACTCGATAACTTTGTTATTCCTTTTAAATGCAAATTTTTCGTCAAGTGAGCAGCGCAAAGAGATAGCGAGCAGAGAAGTGGCGAATAGAAGAGACCTATTATTTAAAAAAACAATTTTCATAAAAATTTGTGTTTAATATTAATTTTGCTGAATTAATTTGTACCAACTAATTTATATTTTTTCCTTTCTGATAATTTTTCTTGGTATAATCATACATATGCATACATACATGCATATAAATATATATGTATGTGTGTACACACAGGTAATCATATGTATGGAGGCTTGGTATAATTAAAATGAATGCATGCAATATTTATATGGATTTTTTTGTTGCATTTTTTATTAAGTACGTTTTACCCATAGGCGCACAATGTCTTTGACAACCCCTAGTGAAAATTTCCAAGGAATCTTTTTGTTCAGCATATTAACCCTTTTGTACCCAGCTTAAGAGGGATTTTGAACAATTTTTGAAAAATGGGTTAAATAGTCACATAACGGTGGAATTCAACGGGTTAAATTGTTCTACAAAAATGTGTATCTTTGAATTTTACCAAAAGTCTTCTAAGACGAAATTTAAGAAAAATCAGTATTTGTACTGGATTTACCATATTATTTAATATGGCATTTGATCAATATTGCGAACTTTAATATACTGTAAAAAATTGTGACCAGGCAGACCAAAACCTAGGTGGGGTTTTACTATTCTACATGAGTACTTTCATTTGCAGGTGGTTTGGTTTGGGCCTGAAAATTGCTGTTGCACAGTGTTATTGAACTTCAAAATAAGTTCTTGAAAAACTATTTTATACTCGTATTCTCATTTGCTTGTTTTAGTTGGAATATTTTTAGCGAGAAAAATGTTTTGCTATGGTGTACGATTTGGCTTGAAGCTACTATGCAAATTATATATAATTATACTATACAAATGTATGCGAGTATAAACTGTAACATTTTCTAATTGCCTACAAAAGACTGAACAAATCATTTCATTCCAAATTTAAATTCTCTAAGCTAACGCACATACTTCTATACATATGTGTATATATGTATGCATGCAAGTAAAATATATTTGAAACGTGACTTATCGCCAAATGCTGCAAACAGTGAATAAAAACCAAACACAAAAAATCACATAACAAAATAAGAAAATAAACAAAATAACGTCAATGATACATTTATGGGGTATGCGTATATGTATTTGTACATACATATATACACTACATACACACTCACATGTGCGCATATAATACGCAAGATTAAAAAATGCCAAAGTCATAACTAAGGTTCACGCAAAATAAGAACAAACAACAATAACGAGAAAACTTGTTGGGGGGATGAGTAAGAACCATTTGCCAAAGGCTACCCGCGAACCTTTTCTGGAAACAACAATAAAATGGTTAGACCGCAAGCGAGAATTGGCAGGTATGCAGATAAATGTTTGTGCATATGTACGTGCATATACATATGTAAAGGGTGTTTTTTTAGTATAAAGAACATTCGAAAGCTTCAAATATCTGTCAAAGCTGGTGTAGGAGTAATTACATTTTTGTGATATTTCTGTTCAATAAATGAAGCAAATTTTACAAATATTTTCTTAGATTCGAAACTACGAAAAATTATTTCCTAATTCCGTGTTTGAAAAAAAAAATGTTCATCAACGACAAAGCACTGTGAAATTGTGATCAGTGATAAGGCTCCATGTTGGCCCCCAATGGATTTGTCTATAATGGAATTGCCACATTTGGAGTGAAGATTCTCCGAACGAGTCACTGTCTGGTGTAGTTTTAACCCTAGAACTCTCACTGGTCCCATCTTTTTTGAAATTGAGATGGAGCCAATTACTGCCCATGATGAGCTTTACGTGCAATTATTCGCGTTTGGTTCATTCCTTCAATGGCGATCGTGTAAGCGCTAAATATTTCCAGTGAAATGATTTCAGGCGACCCGGTGGTATAGAAATTTCAAGAAATCGATTTTTTTGTTTTTCGATATTTAGTACCTTAAGAATATACTGTGAAATTTTCATGCGGAAATTCCCAATATTATAGCTTCTACAGCCCATTAAGTTGAGTAAGGTAGAGAGCGATCCGCGCGCTCCTGCACCTCAACCTTTAAACTCATTTATCTAGAAACGACTTTTTCGGCACGGCGGGGATGACAAAAAAAAAAATGCAACCGAATCACTTGAAATTTGAATATGTTGTTCACAACATATATGGCTATCGTGGGAACTAGAAACATAATTTTATTTAAATAATTTCCTATTTTTTACACTAAGAAACGAATGAAAAAGTTCCCGATTTTACGAACTTTTCTTCAAAAGTGCGCAATTTTGGCAATTTTTAGTTTTTTCGATTTGTTGTAGTTCAGACCATAACTGCACTATTTCTGATTAGCAATCTTCTTGAACTTACTATTTCAGATGAGTAGAAGTCTCGAAATCACCTACGCCGTCCGGGTCCGATTTTTCGAGAGGGTCTTCTTCAGCGACTTTTTTTATAATATTAAATATTATTTTTAAATAAACTTTTTTTTTGTATGTTCCGTAGATGTAGTAAGAAACACGAAAAGTTGAATTATTGTTTTTTTAATTTTTAATGGCAAAAAAAATCGTCAAAATAGGTGAAAAATTTTCGTGCCCACCGGGTCCCCTTAATCTGTAGTCTTTGGCTGACTAAATGATTAATTTGACTAATCTGAGCTAATGAAGTAGCTACAACTGACAAGTTTGAGGCCGTCAAAAGGCGCGTTGTTAGCAAGACAAGACCAGTTTTTCTAGAAATAGGCCAACGACTGAATAGTAGTTTTACTTAACTCTCTCGTTCCTGAATGAGAATTTGACTCGCTTAAGAATAACTATTTTCATTTTTTATATGTAAAACATTTTCCATGAAAGAAATGAGAAAGTGAAAGAGGGTAAGAAGAGTTTTACATGTAGGTTTTTTGTTTGGTTCCGATTCTAAAGCAGATTGTTAATAAAGTAAATTACATACGTCCAGAATTTTCAAAAAATCGATTTTTTTTACAGATAGTTAATGTTATTTTTATAGTTTTAGGCGTATTTCTGGGGAAGTGGATTGTAAAAATTCCCCTTAGATACAAAGTTATGTTAGAAAATGAAACTGCCCGACGAGAGTTTGATGCGCACAGGTAGCTGTCCTTCGTTTGAGGCAGCTGGCCGTTACTCTCCGAGCCTTTCAGCCTGTCGGTTCTTTTGTTATTGTAAAGTATGTATAGAGATATCTATGAAACATTATGAGAGTATGTGTAGGATCGATATGCAAAATTAAAAAATTCATTTTAAGTTCTTGCTTTAAAAGCGCGGGACTTCAAGAGAAATGCACTTCAAAGTTTAAACTCGTTTTCTCGAAATTCAAAAATCCGGCTCAACGGACTATAATTACAAATTCATTTTACCAGAATCTTTTTTCTTTTTAGAGATCCATCAACATTTCAAAGAGAAATGATGCAACTTTTTTTCATTGTACTTTGGGTCACGTGATTTTTTATATACTGATTTTTGTAAAGAAAAATTAAAATACACTTTTTTATAAAGTTTAAGTACTAATAAACAATATATATTTACATTTTTTTATATTTATTTCTATTGTTATCCCTTCTAAAAACAGTTTTTCTTTTAACGTATTTTTGGCATGTAACACCTTAATTTTTAAATTGTATTTTGCGCGCATTTTCTATAATTAAAAAATTTTTTTTTATTCTTTAGACTTTAATAATTTAAAAGAATCGTTACACAATTTCTTCAAAAGTGGTTTTGTTCTTATTTGAACTTTCACTTACGCTCAACGAATACGTCATCTTCTATCGATCATCCTACAGAAGCAGAAGAGAAAAAGCTCAGCCGTTAAGCTTTCATTAGGCACCTAAGCTTTCAGCAACATTCAGGGAAGTCAAATAAGATAATTTTACACTGCTAGGTTCATGAAAGGCTTTCCGCGAAACTATTTTTAAATACTAATAATGTTACTCAAATCAGAATAGATTCTGAAATAGGTATATTATTTTTCAAAAAAATATATATTTTGTATATATTGTATTTTCATTTATTTGTGTTTCAATTGGAAAAAAGGTGACTAACCCCTCCATAACATCCGTTATTAGTGCAATTACCGTTAACCCCTTTTAGTGTAGGTGCTGTCGCAACGATGACGCTTATAAAAGGGAAAATATATAGCATGCACACCGTTAAATAAATTAAACAAAATTTCATTGGCACTCAGACACCTGTGATTAACGCTTGCTTGTTCTTACATATACAGATATACAAATTTGCGTGCATGTGTGCATATTTGTGTGTAAGCTGCTGTGAACGGCAGAGCTTTGTGTGGGTCGCGATATGGGTCAACCGTGTGGCAGTTGGTTTCTGCAATAAATTGTTCGGTGAAACTAAAGAAAACCACAAGTAAGCGATAATCTCCTACTCACACACATACATATGTATGTATGTATGTGCATACACACTTGTTCATTAAAGTTCAAAAGAGGCTCATCAAACAAATTTTAAGCAAAGCCGGTGTCTATTGATTCTGTATCACAATGAGCGAAAATATTAGGCAAATAAGGAATATTTGCATACAGTGACTCTAGAGAATAATCAGACAGATTTTCGTTGCTTAAAAACTATTTAAAAATATGGCAAAACTGCAGAGATTGATGATAAATGTGTGCGAATATCGATTTTGTATGCCATTTATTATTCAGTTTATATTAAATTCAAAGGAAATTACGTTTTCAACACAGAAATTGTCGTATTCTTAATTCTTTCAATAAGGATATTTTTTTTTTTTCCTAGACTCGAATTTTTTTGAAATTTTGTTTCTTTTTCATTTATAATTATATTATATTTATTCTAGAAGTATCTACCCAAAATTTTATGGCGTCCCGCCATACAGTGGGCGAAACAGCGTATTTAGCGAAATAAAATTAATATTTTCTAAAATAATAAAGATTCATTTTAGCAGCTTTTAATGATAATTATTCAAGGAATCATTTCAATATTTGAGTTTGCGAATTCTTTTTTCACTAAAAAAAAATTTACTCAAATTAAAAACAAAAAAATTTCATGTTTATTTACAAAAACAAATAAAATTTTTGTGATATATTTTTTAATTATTTTTTTTTATACAAAAAATATTAAAGAAAAAAACATTTTTACTATAAAATAATGTAAAAAATAATATATTGCATGAACTAAATATTAAAATAAAATAATAAATAAAAAAAAATATGAGCTACACTCGCAACCGAAAATTCTGATTCCACATTTAATACAAAAATTTGCACCTCTACAGCCAACTGTATGGTTCTTTTTTAAAAAGCGGGATAAAGTAATTGTGTGATCAATTGCTAGTTTCAATGGAACCTCAGCAGAAGATTCAGTTACCCTGATCATATCAGGGCTGCACCTCTTTTTCACTGATCCCAGTGAAGATGGATAAATTTTGACTTTTCGCATTTTCGGCTAGCGACTATGCATAAGTTTGGAGAAGTTCTTCGTGTGGCCTCCATAAAAATACAGGGCTGAAGATTCTTCTGGTGTGTCCAGAGAAAGTTGCGGGTTCGATGCAAGGCATTTCTTAATTTTTGTAAATGGATTTGGATCACTGTCCACCAGCACTGGCTCAATTCGCGATACACTTCGATTTCCAGCCTTACACAAGCTCAAGCGTATCGCCGACATGAGGTCTTCCCGTGGATTCCTTTCGACTAATTCCGAAACTTTCATGTTTGGCGTGGCATTCTGCAAAGTCATTTGAGGTCGCCTTGCTCCTGTTGGAACACCTGGCATAAAAAATAAGAGTTTTGAATCGCGCCAACCATCGCGCCAACCATCGCGCCTGATTCGATATGTTTTCGGAAAAAGTATTACTTGCTTGGAAAAATAAATTTACCCTCTGGGTGAAAACATTTTAATACATCGCCCAATTTAGCTTTTATGAAGGAGAGTTGGTTTAGCGTTTGATAATTCAGAGTCGCGGTTCTTCCAAGCTGTTTAGCTCCATTTAATATTGGTTTCGCTGCATAGTCTATAATCCGGTAAGACAAGGAAAGATCTCCCCAGGATTGCTTTCTCTCAATTTGCATTTTCACACTTAATTCAGGTCAAATTACAAATTGCTGCATTTTTTATGATTTTACCTCACCACACTTGATGTATGTATATATGTACTATATATTATACACATACTTATACACCACATAATATGTAGGCTATATACACTTGTGTTTGAAATAGTAGGAGCGCGACTAATTACCAAGTTTTAAATGATTTTCTTATTTTTATTTCTTTTAATTTTTTTATAAAAATATAGCGCATTCTACAACAAAAACCATATAACTCAAAACCCTTAACTTTGTTCGAAATTTACAAAAGTTTTAAATAGTTTTGTAAAGAAATGCATCTAAATTTCCAACTTTTTATTCGGAATTTTTAGAAAAATGCTGGGTATGTATGT
Source organism: Anastrepha fraterculus (assembly GCA_037575425.1). NCBI lineage: Eukaryota > Metazoa > Arthropoda > Insecta > Diptera > Tephritidae > Anastrepha > Anastrepha fraterculus. The sequence goes on from JAYXIM010002636.1 coordinate 97,397, forward strand.
TTTATTTATTTAATATTAGTATAACAAAGTGGAATTGTAAATTTTTTTCCGCTGAGATTTTGAGTGCATTTTCTCACATATGTATGTACGTCCAGCAGCGCCAAAAATTCGCTAAAAGGAAAACTGTTTTTAGAAGGGATAACAATAGAAATATATATAGAAAAAATTTCTACATTGTTTATTATTACCTAAAATTTAAAAAAAAATTTATTTTAATTTTTCTTTACAAAAATTAGTATACAAAAAAATTCCGTTGCCCAAAGTACAATGAAAAAAAGTTGATCCACGCTCTGCATCATTTCTCTTTGAAATGTTGATGAATCTGTAATCTGTAAAAAGTAAAAAAAATCTTCTAAAATAAAATTGTAGTTATAGCCCGTCGAGCCGGATTTTTGAATTTCAAAAAATTTTGCAATTTACGGCATTTAAAAAAAAGTGTGCGTTTATAAATGTCACACTTTTATTATATTTATAGAAGTTTTTGATAAAAAAAAATAAAAAATTAAATCTATAGAGAAAACACTTTCGAAAATTAAAAAAAGCACTGCATTAAAAAATATGAAAAACTGTATGAGTTATCATGTAGACCATGCCGGAAACAGTAGTTTCGAGAAAAATGAGTTTAAAGTTTGAGGTACAGGAGCGCGCGGACCGCTCTCTACCTAGTTAATAAGCGGTGGAAGCTATAATATTGGGAATTCCCGAATGAAAATTTCACAGTATATTCTTAAGATACTATACCTTCGAAATATCGGAAAAATCGATCTTTTTAAAATTAAACTTACATTTATACTCCACACCTTAAAGTTTTCTAAACATTTTGACTAAAAAAGTTGAATATTTTGATCTAAATTTTTAAAAAATTTGAAATTTTTGTGAATTTCGTACATAGTTTGAAGCATGGAGTTACTTCGGTTGTTCAATAAGTTTTGCGGTGCGAGTAGAAAAACACAATTTAATCGTTTGAAGTATGGTATATATGATGGTATATGGTTTTTGTTGAAGAATGGGCTATTATTTTATAAAAAAAATATATTAAAATTTTTTTTTTAATTTTAAAAATTTTATAATTTTTATAATTTTTAAATTTAAACAATTTCTTTTTAATCTAAATTTTTTTAAATAGTCAAGGTTTAATAATTCGTCTCACTCCTCTTATTTTGAACATAAGTGTACATTTAACGTCTATAGTTTAGATAAGCTATTCATTTAACGCTTTTTCATTTAAAAAACCGCCCTTTCAGGGCTATGAATTCTTAATTAGTTATAATTCAAAGCAGAAAAAAGTTTGTTCAAAGTTCTTTAGTCGAATTCTGCAAAAAGCTTCTGATTCAGCAAGTGCTGTTCTACTAAATTTCTAATAAAAATTTCGCGCACTTTAAAAAGTAAACCAGCAAAAATGATTTATTTCGTGCCATGCTTACATCAAAAATTATCAGCATTTACTCGTATCACCACAACCAATTATACCTTCCTGTCAGCCACAGCAGTAAATATAGCATATTTTTTATTTTTATATATGTATGTACATATGTGTCTTTATACAACCTTCTACAAACTAAATATTATCATCACACTTCTGGTGGAAATTATTTTCATACCTAGTCCTTCAATGTGAGCAAATTAAAAAAAATGTTTGGTTATTATTATAATTTTTTGTTTATTTGGAATTTTCTGCGTACAAAAAACTCGCATTAAACTTTATTGCCCAACATATCCCAGCTATTGAAGCTAATAAACATTAGCATAGAACCATAAAAAATAGCCATAAAAACGACTAAAAATACCCATATATTATATATGAAAGCAAAACTCAAACAAAAGATATTATTACTTCACTTCCCTTAGTCCCATGCACTTAACGATTTGGTTCTGTGGGTAGGCTCGCACATTTAAAAACACAACTCGTACATTCAGGCGAACAAAATTGAGAAGGGAAGCAAACAAGCAAAACGCAAATGTTGAAAAATAAATAATTATTAAAAAGCATAAAAATAAGTCACTAAGAACCAACAAACGCGGCAGCCATAAAAATCATCGCTGTCGTCGTAAAAGTTACTTTGGGCAATGAGAAGCTCAAACGCGAAGGTAAACAGAAATCGATTACAACACACGAATCCGTTTGCCCGGCTTGAAATCTTAATAAACGAATAAGTTTCGTACGAGTGTTAATATTTGCAAGTGTGTGCGTGCATCTGCACACATAAGCGATGAGTATAGGCTAGGGTGGTCGATTGTTCGATTTTTTCGAATTGAGAATTTCGAACCATTTGATTAGACGTAGCAACAAAGATCTTAAGGAAAATGGAGGAACTCAAGGACATTTATTTGTTTTTTAATATTTTTGTCAAGTGGGCCAATCACGACTCATTTTTGAACAAATATTTGTATTCCCAGCAACATTTTTCAAAATACTATTGTATTTTGTCTGAATTTTTTAATTATGCAAGGGCTCTTTCTAAAGTGACGTTTAGATGTCAGTAGTGAATAATTCCTAGATGTTACCTTTTTTATGCCATCTTTAACATTTATAAAGTATGCAGAGGTACAATTTTACACGCTTAGAACGCGTTAAAATTATTGAAACTATCTATGCAAATGGCCGATCTTTAAGAACAACATATCGTGAAATTCATGACCTTTTTGATGGAAATAATCGTACGAATGAGTACTCAACACAAAGGTTGGTGAAAAAATATCAAGAAAGAGTTCTGTCGCGTATAGAAAAACGACTGGTAGACCGAAAACTGGATGTTCTGTTAAGAATATTGCTGTTGTAGCGCAAAGTTTTGCTTAATAATAATAGTACAACCTAAAAAAATCAAAAATTGTATATGTTTTGAAAATGAATTAAATCTCTCAGATTAAAGAAATTTTTAGATTCCCGAAAAAGGCTCGGCATCTGGAAAGGAAAATATAAATTTATTTCTCAAAATCATCCCCGATCTTCGAAATAGGTTTCATTCTGAGCAAAGCACTTAAATAACAAAAAAAGAAAAATCACTCAAAATACAGCTGTCTCTTCATATTTAGAAATAAATACCAGCCGCTGGGCAGCCAATTTGCAGAATATGTAGGATGCTGAATAAATCGTAGTACAATTCAGGCAACTTGATCCGATAAATGTACTGGTAAATATTTTTACAAAGAAATAAATTAACAAAAAATCTGAGAAGCCCTTGAGCAGGGACATACAGGGATCGGCACTCGTGCTGATGCTCGGGCATTAGCTGTGTGTTCGTTGGCTAAATGACATTCCAGAGTATTGTTTAGAAGCGCGCGAAAGCATTTTGCAGTAATGAATTTTAATCGTAATAGTGTGATTGCATTATATTTGGCTGGGAAATCACAACCAGCGATTGTTCGTCAACTCGAGCACCTTGAAGTAAATGAAGTTTTGTTTATGTGTCCCATTACTCGTTACAATGATACTGGTAGCATCGCAAAACGTCATGGAGGTGGTCATCAAAAGACTGCAACGTCACGAGAAATCGTTCAAAATGTGAAGAAGCGACTTGAGCGAAATCCTCGACGAAGTATAAATCAAATAGCGAAAGAACTAAAAAGATCTGACCGTAGTATCCGCCTCGAATTGAAAAACGCAGCCTGATCACACTAGTGTGCACAAACGAACATGCATTCATATTTATGCAGAGCGTGACTGCAATAACTTGAAGCACTAAATTGTGCGCCCTTCTTCGAGTAGTGCGGAAGTAAGTGGAAAGTGTAAAGCAAATCACTGAAGTGTTGTTATTCCTTTTGAAGGATCAGCCAAGTTACAGTCGTGGGTGTGTCAAGTATGTATGCGGTAGCTCCCAAAGCGAGAATAAAATATATTTGTTAACTAAGTAAATGCAGAACAATTCCAACTGATCATGCTGAGCGAAGCCAGACTATCAAAGAAAGCTTCTTCTTAGACAATCTAATATTGAAATGCTTTAAACCAGCGGTGTTTTCGATGTCAAGAAATGCCATTCATTATTTCTCTAGGAATTTTATAATACTTTATTAGGAAGAGTAAATGATTCCCAGCCCGTGTAAGCAACTGTTTCGATTGAAAATCATTTTAAGGGTGAGATAAGTTTTTGAATTATTCGCGTAACATCGATCTTTAACACTAAATTCATCAGTTGTTTGAATAAATTTCTATTTCTACCAAAACCAGTACTCGATTTTCCAAATATGCTGCATTGCATTCGTTTCATTCCATTTGCCATTTTCAGAGCCCAAAAAATATGTTGAAGCAAAGGGTCATGTCATTTTGACTGGTCTGGTAAATCTAGTGTTAAGGACAAAAACAGAAAACAAACTTGGTTAAATCGCAACCGATATGAACAATTGACATCATCAAGCATAGGAATGAGAAGATCGATTAATTACGAGTATGCCGAGGTCCTTCTTCCTATTCAACTAGTATCACTTACATGCATTGCGTTGTATTTGTCAAAACATTCAATTCATTTTTGTGCATAATAGTGGCTGGGAACTCCGTGTGCATGACAACAGGAACCTCCGTAGGATTAGAACCCATGGTTAGGTTAGGTTAGGTTATGGTGGTAGTCGGTCTGCACGACCAACTCACTTAGAACTTACAGGTCCGTTCTGATACCACTGTGCTAGACGGGAACCTCATTTATCTTCCTTCGTGGAACCATTTTGTGGCTCTTATGAAACGTAGTATTGATCCCAACCCCACGCCAGACAGAGAGAACTAAAAAAGTATTTACCTAGACAACCTGCTCTAATTTGAGCTAAGGCTGGCCAAGTGCAAAGGAAGTGCTCGACTGTTTCTTCCTCTTCCTCATCTCTACAACTTCTGCAATATTCATGGGAGAAAACTCCTAGTCGCGAGGAATGCCTGCCAAATAGCCAGTGATCGGTTAAACAAGCCACGACCTTCGAGATATTGTCTCTTGAGAGACTAAGCAATTCCTTCGTTCTTTTCTTGTTTATTTGCGGCCATAGTAGCCTAGCTGTAGACACGTATCTTCATTTCTCCATGACCTATTGTTCTCTTGGTTAATTTGGTTTTTATTATTAGTTTACTCGTGGCCATGGGTTGTCCAATGGTACTATTATCACTGAACAGTTGAAGAGCAGTACCTTTTCTGGCTAGCTCATCCGTTTTACAGTTTCCCTCAATACCTCTCTGTCCCGGAACCCAATTAAGGCTGACCTTGAATACGTCACTAATATCATTTGGAGCTGCCCGGTATTCCTGTGCAACCTTCGATCTTAGTAAAGCCGCATTCATTGATTTGATGGCTGCCTGGCTATCCGAGAATATATTTATAGACGTTTTTGTTACGGCGTACGACGTTTTTGTTATAGCTAGAACCTTTGCCTGATAGACGCTGAAGTAGTCTGATAGTCGAACGGATAGTTCCAGTCCTAATTCCTTCGAGAAAACTCCATAGTCAACCGTATCGGCTAGCTTGGAACCATCTGTATACAAAATTTTAGAACCCATACCCATATATCATTTTTATAGTTGGTCTCTTAGTGTTCGTCCATGTTTTTTTCCAGAAAAATTCTATAACATCTCAGGCGCTGCAGTCTATTTAATTCTGTTTAGAAGGCGTTTTATTTATTATTCATTTGCATATTTAGTCTATGCGTTAAACATGCACTATACGAAGGCATAGCATCCGAGAAACCCAAATGAACGTGAGGCAAATTTTAGAAAAGCCTTCTGCACGCGATCTATCCTATCAGTGGAGAACTGGTGGAAAGGAAGCCAGATTATTGCAGCGAAATTAAGAGGTATGAAGCAGTTTTATGGTGTACGGATCGGTAAATTCAGTCGTATAAAACCAAGCTTGGCTTAATATCAAAAATAACTCCAAGATCCTTAAATTTAAGATTCCTCCAGAAAAGCTGTACTGAGTTTTTAATAAGCTGAGTGTTTTTATAAAAGAAACATGGAAACATTTTTTAATATTTAAAGAAAGATGTGATCTCAAGCAGCAAGAATATAATTTATCTAATTCGGATTGGAGTTTCATCATATCTGCGGTATTCTTAACGACTGAATAAATCTTCAGATCGTTGGCGTATAATAGAAAGCAAGAAACGATGTCATTTATGAACAGAATAATAAGCAATGAACCCAGAATGCTAACTTGTTGTACGCCAGAGGTGGCGAAAAAAGATTCAGATTGAACATCATCTAGTATGACAACACACCGCCTTCGGATAACTCGCTGTTCTCGCATTTGCTTCGACATAAACTGTCTTCTGCGCATAATAAAGGATTTATACCGCAGATCTGCAAAGACAACTCGATGAATAAGAACCACGGAAACATTAAGCTCCTTCGCAAGGGTCCTCATTGATTTTGAGGGGTAATCGTCGACAATGATCGCTTGCACTTGTTGAAAAAATTTTGCTGATCGGACAGTAGCAGAACGTTCCTCGTGTTGTTTGCAATCTGCAACAGATTCTGCATCGTCGCCTGATGCTTCGCTGATTCACAGCGAACCTTGTGAACGAATAAATGGGGGCACTTAAGAAAATTAGAGATTTCTAAATTGGTCTGATGTGCACATATAGCGACGACGGTAACTGTATGTCTCTTCATTTTTGAGTTAAATTGTAGTCCTTCAAGTCTAATCATAAAAATAGTTGCTTGTGGAAAGTTATAGCCACATATATGCATATCCTCAACTGCAGTATGCACCCCGTAATAATTTCGACGCAATAGCTTACCCTGACCACTTTTCAATTAATGGTAAGCGCTGTTGGTATTTTAATTCCCTCGCTTTACAGAATAAGTGACTATAAATTCGGGACATACACGCAATGAAATTATATAACCACTTTATTGGTTTGATGTTTTATCAGATGCCATCACAACCAGTTTGGTCTAATAATTATGTCGCGTGCTGCCGTATACGTAACTATTATTTTACCTGTTGGTTTAGTTTTATTCGTGGACCTCCTCCATACAACCAATTAGATTCAAACACTTTTTTCACGGCCTTCACTGTGCACGGTTAGCGCGTACAATAACCCGAAATTAAAATGTGCGCCAACGCCTGCGCCATGCAGTTTACATACAAAATAGTTCAAGAGAAGAGAAAATAAAAAGTTAGCTTTGCTGTAATTTTTGCAATTTTGCATTCTTAACCACCAGAAAAACATGCACAAATGCTAACAGGTCAGCTAAGGCTGTGTGCGCTTACATACCAACATACATTCATACATACATGCAAAGGTATGCCGAAAACGAGCATTGTAGATTTGTTTATAATTTTTCTGCAATTGCAGTGGATATAAATATCACATAGTTACATACATGCCTCTGCCACTAAGTATGTATGTAGGTATTTATAAGGTAGGTATAAGCACGCATGTAAGTGCATGCCTGTGAACAGCCATTTCGAAAGGAAACATTGAAAAGGTGAGTTGAAAAGTGCGAGTGTGGCAGCGCCGTGACGTCTCGAGAAAATAACAGAAAATTGCATAAATTCCAATGTTGTGAAAATTACGCATTCAATATGCCTATAAGCACACTTTCATGCATGTGTGTGTGCGTGCATGTTGACTTGTTTATGCGCCTAGAATGCAAACACAATAAACATTAATGCAGGCCAATGGTCAGCTGAGAAACGCGATTGTGATTGCCACAAAAGCCATCATCTGTATACTCATATGCCCCGTAGGACCAGCGAGGAATTGGATCACTGGGGTAACGATATTTTTATACACTTGGAATATCGAAAAAAAAAAAAAAATCGAACACTGAACTGAATATCAAAAATAGGCGTAGACTACTTCCGAGTACAATGTAGTTCTACAGGGTCCGGCACTCGAAGTGTAACCAATTGAAAAGGCCATAAATTTCGTTTGTAAAATTACTTTCATTCAATTCAAAATAAAAAATGTGTGAAAATAATACAAAATTAAGAATGAATCCACTTTTGCTCGATACGACCACCTTTTGCCTTGACTATAGCCTTGAGATGGTCCAGAAACGAATCGCAAGGTGCCCGAATGTGACTTGCTGGTACGAGTATTTTGGCCCACTCGCGGACAATGACGTTTTTCAGCGCCTCGCGACTGGTGAATCTTTTAATTCGCATCTTGGTCTCCAAAGCTGCCTAAAGATAATAATCAATCGGACTCGCTTTTGGTAAATTTGAGAGCCATTGTGTGGATGTTAGGAAGTTCGGAACATTGTTTTTTAGCCATTCTTGGTTCACTCGGTGCCGAGTCCTATTGAAACGTCAATGGTCTGTCCCCGAAAGATTTGTCTGCCCACGGCTTCAAAGCAACCTCCAGAAAATCTTCTCTATAATATTTCCCATTTACCTTGAAGGCAGGGTTTATGAAGACGATTGAAGGGCGCCCATCTGCGGTTATAGCGGTCCAAACCATTACCTGCGGCGGGTGCTGCCTCCTGGAGGCCAATCAATGACTCAAATTCGGTGAAATTGAATTTTGACTCGTCGTAAAAACTGACTGCACTCTAAAAACTACAATCCTTAATTTCTAGCAACCAGGCAAAGACAACTTGGCTTTTTTTTTAAAGGACCTCTTTTATGCTACTCGACCATTGAAGTCCTGTCGACGTGCACTCGCCGCACTGTTTTAACGCAAAATAATTTCCCCACTTCATATTAAATTTCTTTGGCCAGTTTGGGAACCGATAGCATTGAATTTTTTTATATTTTTTGCACTATTAAACGTTCATTAATACTTAATTTTGTGCTTTTCGGCCTTTATTATTATTCGATTTTCATGAACGAAGCGTTCAATGATACTTTGAGCATCACCCAGTCGTATTGAGCTACTCGAATGTTTGGCCGAGCTATGTTTTCTCCTTTGTTTTTTAACAAATGGAGGGACCTACACTTCTATGATTTTTTATGAGGAGCCTTTTCATGGTAGAAACAAAATTCAGAGCACAAACAGTGATTCAATCGTTTTGCTTATGGCATTTCTTGTCTCGCTCTGTACTCCTGTTTTAAAAGAGAAGAGTGAACTTCTTTGTCTTTCAACTGTTGATAACATTTGTTGTTCAGTGAATTTTGAACATCTGCTAAACCAAATCAAAGCTAACAACCGACAACCGCGCTGAATCACACGAGGGGGGGAAAAAAAGACGAACTTGTGCCGGAGCTTACTAAACATCCAAATTAATAATTTGGAGTCTACTCTGAGAAACAATAGTATATTGTAGTATTTTGTAGTTGGTAGTGAGCAACCCATGGTTTTGGCAGTCATGAAAGAAGTTACTTCATCGCACAGTGTGTTTGATATTCACCGTTCGATATCACTGAGGTGTTTAACTCAGTGGTCAAATTATTGAAAGGGAGCGCGATAGATAGTTCACATACCTTGACTAATAATGACTTTGTACCAAATTTGACCAGTACCTCGACTAGTTCATTTTCTTTAGTACATATTTTATATTGTGGCCCCCAGCAGATGGCGCTGCTTTAAGTGCAGTTTGGTCTTCTTAATTTTAATGACTGTTGATGTCAAATCTCTTACCAAAATGTAGCCAGCAAGCCATGCTTATAAATTGCCTTCAACTAAGATTCCGCTTATATTTTCTTCGTTTCTTTTTTAGTTTTTGTAGCACGTGACAGGCAGGACTCTATAGGGCCTGTGTGTGCAGCCCAATTAACTCTAAACACTCTCCTTTCTCTGCAGGGTAGGCTCGTGTGTAGGTATGCACTTTTGTTTATTTTCAAAACATATAAACCTCAGATTATTTTCACACATGTATGTGTGTGTGCTTCTTTCGCTTTGTGTATCAAAAGTTTACACGATTGTTTATTTGTATCGTCATGGCGCATACTTAGTTCGAACTTGGGCATTTTATCTGAGACATGCGGCAATTGGAGTGGTCAGCGTGGGAACAGGCAGCTGCTGATACGAAACGAGTAACTGGGTAAACAATTTATCCAAACCAGCCGCGTTGCTAGTAAAGCAGCTAAGGTAGCAATGAAGCCAAACTTGGTACTGAACTCAAATTGTTACCGGAAATGCCGCATTTTATGTTTTTTGTTTTTTCCACAGCAACCAATGTGCAGCATGCAATTTTCTTACATACTTGCATGCATACATACATACATTTTCATATACTAATAAGTGTAAAGCTTACATAAAAAATAATTTTCAAACAAAAAATATTTGTACGAGTATTGCCTATACCCGTTTACTTGTGCTTGCTTCAAAAGCATGATTCCACATAATCGGTCAAAAACCGGCACCACTTGAGAGGCTTCCATGAATGATTTTTCGCTACACGATTTTTTTGTTCACACTCTTTTTTCATTATTTTACATTGAAATTTTTATCTCTTGTTTATGCAATAGTTTCCACTTTTTATGCGCTACATCCGCCGCATTCATTCGAGCCGCGCTGAATGGATGGATGCTTTCGAGTTTCGAATAATGAAAATTGAAACTAAAATAATAATCAAAAACTTTACAGCTACTTATTGTATGTAGAGTGTAACCGAACAACAAGTGTATTGATGCGGCACCATTGTGAATAGGTGGGGGCAAAATAGAAATATCAAACGACTATGGAAACAGTGGGGAGCTTTTGTTCGAAATATGTAGCGCTTTACGGATGGCGCATGAATTTAAAGACATCCATAGGCTAGAAATAGCAACTTGTTTATGAAATATTTACTCGTTTATACAAAGTGCGTATACAAGGTGGCGCAAAATTAAGCATCCAATTTTGTTTTTGAATAATTTTTTAATTATTCATCCATTTTCGTTTTTGAATAGTTTTTTTAGTAAGTAAAACAAAAGAATGTTTTCAGTGATGGAAATGCGCTTTATGCGCTCCTTTGTTTAACAGTTTGTCTACTGCAGCTGTTTAATTCACAAGTGTCAAATTTAAAATAAATATGATTGAATAATATGTTTTTGTATGATTTTTTTTTTACTATTTTTAAGATGTTTTTCATATATGAATGAGATTTTTATAAAAAACGTTAAAAAAAATGTTTCTAAATAAAAATATTTATAAAAAATTATTTAATATTTTTGCAAAAAAATATTATTATTTGTAAGAGGTTTGATTAGATTTTAATAAAAAATTAAAAAAAAAATATTAAAAAAAAAATTATAAAAAGTAAGAGATTTATCATTTCATATCATTTAGAATTTGCTAAAACAAACTTGAAAAAGATATTATATATAAAGAAAAAAAAATTATAAAAAATTTTTGAAAAAAAAAATTTATAAAAAATTGTTATTACTTATATGATAAATGAATAAGATTTTTAGGCAAAAAATGCAAAAAAAAATAAAAATACAAATTTGTATAAAATGTTATTGAAAAACACATAGTTTTGTAAAAAATTTGTAAAAAATTATTAAAAAAAAGAAAACAATCTCATAAATAAAAATAATTGAAATTAGAAAGTCAATAAAGAAAGATTGTTAAACAAAAAATATTTAAAAAAGTGTTTATAAAAAATTTTTGAAAAAAAGTAAATATTTTTTTAAAAAATTATTATTATTGAGAGGTTTTCCATATATGAATGGGTTTAAAAAAAAATTAAATATTAATGTAACAATGTTTAGAAACAGTTATTGAAAACAAAAAAATATTTTTGCAAAAATTACTTGAAAAAAGGAAATAATACCATTAAAAAATAAATGAATTAAAGTGTCAATAAAGAAATAGTCAAATATTGTGAAATAAAAAATAAAATAAAAAATGTTTGTAAAAATTATTGAAAAAAAAAATTTTTATAAACAATAATTATTATTAGTAAGAGGGTGTTCGTACAGAATTAGATTTTTTCAATAAAAAAAAAATTAATAACAATGTTTATGAAAAATTATTGAAATTTGTAAAAAATTATTATTATTTGTAAGAGGTTTGTCATATGAATTAGATTTTTGTAAAAAAATTAAAAAGGAAAAATATTTATATAAAAAAATAGTACAAAAAATAAAATGTTTTTACAAAAGTTGCTGAAAAAAAATATATTATTACTTGTAACAGGTTTATCATACATGAATTTGAGAAAAACATAAAAAAAATATTTTTAGAAAAAAAAGTTTAATAATAAAAATGTTTATAAAGAAGCATTAAAAAAAATTGCAATATTTTTGAAAAAAATTATTTAAAAAGAATAACATTTGTATAAAAAGTTATTGTAAAAAAATTGTAGAAAATAATTTAAAAACAAGAAAAGAATCTCATAAAAAAATAATTGAAATTAAAAAGTCGATAAAGAAAAAGTCAGAAATTGTGAAACAAACAAAATATTTTTATAAGAACTTATTATTATAAAGAGGTTTTTCTTTTATAAATTCGATTTTTGTAAAAGAAATTAGAAAAGAAAAATGTTTTTATAAGAAAATAATAGAAAAAAGAAAATGATTATATAAAAGTTATTGAAAAAAAAATATATATTTTGGTAAACAATTATTATTACTTGTAAGAGGTGTATCATACATGAAGTAGATTTTTATAAAAAAAATTAAAAAAAAATTTTGAAAAAATAAAACAAAATATTTATAGAAAAAAATAATTAATAGTAAAAATGTTTATAAAAAATAATATTTTTATAAAATAATATATATATAAATATTTAATAATATAAATGTTTATAATAATATACTGAAATAATACAATATTTTTTTTTAAATTATTAAAAAAAGATAATATTTGTTTAAAAAAGCAAGTGGAATTAAAAAGCCAATAAGAAATAGTCAAAAATTGTCAAAATGTGGTGCTTTATAATTTAGAACGGGGTATATAACTAGTTTTCTAAGCAAATTAATCGAAGTTCTCATAAATGAAAATCTGATTTAATCCCCAAAAATTAAGCTGTAGATTTCAGATTCATTTTATGCACGCAATCCCATGAAAAAAAATTGGAAAATTACATTTACCAAACAATTTTCCACTTACTCCTTCTCTTGGCAAACTGGCCCACCCTAATGCCAGTAACATGGATTCATTAATATTAACGCTTGAATGCTCTACATGTTTCGACATAGTGCAGCTATCAAATTTTCCGCGTAAAATTATTATAATAAAAACATTTTATCAGAGCGCTAAAGCATTTTAAATATGAGTAAAAGTGTACGTCTTTGAATGTATGAATGTATGAGGCTTGAAATATTAGAAAGTTGCACTTGATTGCAACACTAGCAGCTATTCAATAGAAAATCAGTGGAAAGCATGGAACGCAGCAGGTGCTGAAAACAAAACAAAGTGGCAAGAAGAAGAAAAATGTAAAAATTAGCAGATGAATTGTTTGGAGTCATTGCCGTCGACGCCGTTGTGGACTTTGTTGTCAAACAACGAAAGTGGAAAAACCTGTCTCAAGGCTGATGTAAGAGTGCTGAAAATCACGTTGATGCACAAAACAAACACACACACACATACAAATATTTTACACTCACAATGAACGCCGAAAAACCGGCTAACAGTGCCAATGCGCATTGGCATTCGGGCGACCGAAGAAGCTGCAATGTGAGCCAAAGTGCAGCTAACAGAGAGTTGAAACATACATAAACACATGCATACATACATACGTACGCACGTATATTAATTTATGCATACATTAAAATGTATAAAAATATGTGCATTTGAATTGCATTGTACGTTGGCTGGTTAACAATGACCTTAGCCATGATGAGGACGGCGGAATTACTATGACGCGTTGGATTCAGTGCAATGGCGAACTCGCTGCCTTGCTGACTGACTGCCTTTACGCCAATATCGCCGCCTTAGAGTTTTATTGCACACAAATGTTTTCATAAAATAAATTTCTAAAAATGTTGATGCAGGCAGTAGGCGCATACAACTTCTAAAATTAGTGTTGGCTATGACATGACTGCATGTCGCATGGCGTATGGCGCTGGATCAGCCGGATAATGAGCGACGGGCAATGGGAGATGGGTGATGGCGCGAGTGGCAAGAAGTACCTTTTTTGTTGCGGTTCCATAGCAGTTTATTTATGTTATTGTTATTTTCCTTCATTCTTATCTTTATGTGGTCGATAATGTGTCCTTCTGCTATTCAGCACACGGCGTTGCAACAAACTTATAAAGTTGTGAAAAATAAATGAACAAAGACAGAAGATATTCACGTAAATGCTTTAGCTTGAATTCAGCTTTAGTTTTAATGCCGCACAATGCGAAAGGGGCAGCTGTCAAGTGTGGCGTGACAGCCATGGCAAGAATTTCAATGAAATGGGTTAATGGTAAATGATTTACGCTCATTTTCAATGCACTAAAGATATTTTTTTGCTGTGCTTTAACTTTCTTCTATGCGATTTTATAGCAGCACATACATGTATACATACATCTGTATGTTTGTAGGCACGGCTGGAATGTGGAAAACCTACCAACGCGATTTCTTTCAAGTTCGTTTTTTACACTAAATAAAAAGATTGATTTAAAAATTGTGTAAGGGCTTTAAGTTTGGCTTGATTAGAAATATTATTGAGATGAATTACTTTAAGAAAACCACTACAATATTTTTAGAAGCGCGGTTAATGAGTTATATGGCTTTCGAATGCTAAAAAAGTTCATAATTATTTTAATTGAGAAAGGCCTCATCTCATATTTTTGTTACTCGACAAGATAAAGGAAAAAACTGACTGCAACTTCAAACAGAAGAGAAAAATTATTTTTAAGTTGTTTTATTTCAGTTGGTTTCGATGCAATGTTATTGACTGTTAGTGATGAAATAATTTTTTAATGAGGTTACACAATAAAATCCGTTAAAAACTCGATTTGGTAAAAAATATGAGTTTTAGGTTCTTTCTATATTAAGATGAGAATGTTTTCTCCAGATTTTTTGTAGTTTTGTAAATACTAATTTTTATTGGTACTTTCCATCGTATCAAAAATAAACATTTGATAAATATTTTATGATACGAATTATTCAAAATTTTGAAAATTCAGTCTTAGTAACCGAATTTACTATGACAGCTCACAGCAAAGTTCACCTTCTCGTTTTCAGAATAACGCAAGGCGGGTTCAAATGAAACTACCAAAACATTTTTTTTTTCTATACATACAAAAGTGCATAAGCTTGCCTCACTCCATACAAAATTTGGTACTGTTTTTCCACCAAAACTATAAAATTGAATAAATTCTACGACTTTCACCTAAACATTTCGGAAAAATATCAAGTGAGCTAGATCGACTTGAAAATACCTCGAAAAATTGAACTTTTTATAAGTAAAATTGATTTTTTTTACACATTTTTCGAAAAAAAAACACCTCAAATAATAAGAAATTTAAGCTTAAATTGTCTACACAAAAATATTAAAAAATATTATCAATAAACTCAAAATGATGATAATTGAGAAAAAGAAATGGGGTCGTGAATGGGTTAATTTTTGAAGCATTAAAAGTGATAAGAGAAAATATTCGTAATTTAAGACTTATGAGTAAATCTTTCGGAAATATTTTAAGATTTACTTGAACTGGACCAATTAATTTAAAAGTATCTATTTTTTTTTTAATACAATATATTTTCAAAAAAATCACCTCAAATGATGGATAAGTTTAAGCTAAAATGTCTGCATAAAAATAATAAAAGCTTTTATCAACAGAATCAAAATAATCATAATTGAGAAAAAGAAATGGGGTCATGAATGGGTTAATTTCTGACGAAAGAAAAATGACGAGAAAATATATGCCGAATTCAAGTCTTATGAGCAAATATTTCGAAAAAACATTAAGATTTCCCCGAGTCGGATCGATTTGAAAGTACCTCCAAAAATTGGGCTTTTTATAAGTAAAATTGGTTTTAAAAATATTTTTTGCAAAAAATCAACTCAGATGATAGAAGAGCTTAAGCTTAAATGTGTGCATAAAAATTAAAAAAAAAAAATGTATCAACAGAACCAAAATAATGATAATCGAGAAAAAAAGTTGGGACACTAATTTTTGAAGAAATGAAGGGAATAAGCTAATATATTCTAATATAGTGAAAAATGGAATCAACAAAAAATGGCATAAAAAATAATTGCATGAAAAATCTCATTATTTTGATTGCGTAAATAAAATCTGGAAAATTGTTTTGCAGATCTTTTAAGCTTAAACTCTTCTATATCTAATGCCCTCAAGAAAAATGTTGAACAAAATATATAAATAAAAAAAAGATAGTTTTAAAAGCTAGCATTCGATTGTTGGAGGTATTATCAACTCAATTCAGCTCAGGTATGTCCTAAATTTTTTTCAGAAATATTTTTCCGCAAATCCTAAACTATAATAAATTGTATAAGTTCGGTGGAAAGGCAGCAACTTTTTACGGTGAGACACCTTAATATACATACATACTTTGAATATATCGTAATTGGGCGAAGAAAACGAAAGTAAAGTGTTCTTCTTAAATGGTATCTGTTTTTATGTTATCTTTGACATTTGTCAAGTAGACAGATGCATCATTTTACGCGATAGAACAATGTGTTAAAATTATTGAAACGTATTATGAAAATGGTTGATCCTTAAGAGCAACATGTCGCAAAATTCGTGATGTTTTTGGATTAACTAATCGTCAGAATGAGTCGACAATTCAGAGGTTGGTGGGAAAATTTCATGAAACTGTTTCTGTCGAGGATAGAAAAGGGACTGGCAGACCAAACACCAAGACTGAACGTTATGCTGAGAATATTGCAGCTATAGCACAAAGAGTTGCTGAACAACCTTTCACATCGATATCTCGTCGTTCTAAACAATTAGGCATTCATGCATCGGGCATTTAAAAGAAGCCATTTTTTAATTTTTCACATAAAATTCTTAAGAGCCGAATTTTAAATAAAAATAGTGAAACTTGAAATAATCGAAATGTTTTCATATTTATTTTAAAATAACGTATAGGCGCTTCTTTTGAAATACCCTTTATTTTAAACTATATATATGTATAAACGCTATGATCAGAAAGTACCTGGAATGTTTAAATAAAACAAAACAGAGTTAAATTTCAGGCAAATTTACATATTTTATCTCCTTCAAAATATGATATGACCCGTCTGAAGCAACACACATGTACCAACGTTTAACCCAGTCCTCCATTCATCCCATTATATGGCCTCTTTGATCTCCTCTTTCGACTGAAATCTCCTTCCACGGATTGGTAACTCTTTGATCTCCTCTATCGACTGAAATCTCCTTCCACGGATTGGTAACTTCAACTTGGGAAACAAAAAAAAAGTCGCACGGGACAATGTCAGGTGAATACGGTGCTTGCACGGTGATATCTATTTACTTGGTGTTTGATCAAATAATGCAGCACAATTTGGGCTCGGTGCGATCATCATGTAAAATCCAAGAATTGTTTAGCCACATTTCCGGCCGTTGGCGACATACAACACCTCTCAAACGCTTCAAAACTAACTAATATTCTTTATTGACTGTTTGGCACGATGGAAGGTAGTCATGGTGCACTACGCCTTAGCAATCGAAGAACACAGTCAACATCACCTTCTTGTCGATCACCCGTACTTTTCGATCATAGGGCATGTAGTGAAACGCAACTACAAGGAACCAACTTTTTGCAAATAGTTGCATAGATAACTACATTAGAGAGTTCACTCCTCCAAAAAAAATTAAATCATCATAAACTCCTAGCGTTCCAGTGTGAAACATAGAGCCAATTCAAAAATTCAGTGACAGATGGTTAATTCGGTATTTTACCAATTCCAGAAATTTACTTTTTAATCAAAAAACTACAAAGCTCACCACTTTCTTTATGGTATCATTTTCTCATATTCATTTTAAGTTCTTCAGAAAATGTTCTTTATTTGTTTGATGTTTGCTTCAAATCAGACATAGCGAATTAAAATAATTTGTAATTTCTTTCAATCAAGTCTGAATAACGTAATGGGTGCTTCTTCAGAAATACAGAATGGTTTAAAAAAAGGGAAAAAAACAGATTTGAGTAATTTTCAGTAGTTATTAGCAAACATTAGGCTCTATTTAGTATTCAAATATGAGTTTGAGTAAATAAAGGGTGATTTTTTAAGAGCTATAGGAAAGCTTTTCAAAAAAACACACGTAAAATTCAGAAAAACGCATGCAATTTTTATTTAAATCGATGGTACAATGGTTAATTTTTGAAGATTATTTCATGCAAATGTTGACCGCGACTGCGCTTCAAATGGTCCATCCGCTTAGTCCAATTTTGGCATACTCTTTCCAATGTTTCGGCCGGTATCTCACATATGAATGTTTTAATGTTGTCTTCCAATGCGTTAATTGAAGCGGGCTTGTCTAAATAGACATGAGCTTTAACATAGCCCCACAAAAAATAATCTAAAGGCGTTATATCGCACGATCTGGGTGGCCAATTGACAGGTCCCGAACTCGCCTCTCAAAAAGTCCATTGTTACGCGTGCTGTGTGGCATTTGGCACCGTCTTGCTGAAACCACATGTCATGCAAGTCAAGCTCTTGCATTTTGGGCAAAAAAAAGTTGGATATTATTTCACGGTAGCGCTCACCATTCACAGTTACGTTACGATTCGCAGCATCTTTGAAGAAGTACGGTCCAATGATATCTCCAGCCCATAAACCGCACCAAACTGTGACCTTTTCTGGATACATTGGTAGCTCTTAAAATTTTTTTGGCTGATCTTCACTCCAAAATCGGCGATTCTGCTTATTAACGTACCCATTGCTGCAAAAATGAGCTTCGTCGCTGCACATTATTTTTCGATAAAAAAGTGGATCTTCGGCCAACTTTCCAAGAGCCCATTCACCAAAAATACTGCGTTGCGGTAGGTCGTTCGTCTTCAATTCTTGCACCAGCTGTATTTTGAAAGGCTTCACACCTAAATCCTTTCGCAAAATTCCACGCTGTTGAGTAACAGAGGCCCAATTGCTGCGAACGGCGATGAATCGATAATTGATGCTCATCATTAACACTGGCCGATACAGCTGCGATATTTTCTTCAATTCGCACTCTACGTAAGCGTGTTGGTGGTTTGGTGTCCAGTAATGTAAGTTGGTTCTAAATTTAGTCCCAAAATGGAAGAAGCGCGCGATAAACTTTCTTAACAGAACACGCATTTTTATAATAAAATTCAATGATTTGCAAGCTTTGTTCGTTTGTAAGACGATTCATGGTTAAATTATAAACCAAACTGAAGATGTTTGGCAGTGAAACAAAACACGAAACGTGTGTCAGTTGTTTAAACCTACTGTTTAAAAAGATAATAGCTAAAAATTCACCCTTTAGTATTTTGACTCCATATTATATCAAACACTCGGTTGGCAAAATTTTGTGCCACTTTTTCCAAAAAAAAAAAAAACAACTGGATTATATCGTTAGTAACACGCCAAATGTTGATTTTGAATCTGTGAATTGATTTATTGGCATAGGCCACTGGTTTGAAGTACCCTCACTAAAACCGCACCAGAGGAGTTAAATTGCT